>JAUMHH010212481.1:0-12661 GCA_032359455.1 Chlamys rubida | reverse complement strand
GTTCATGTAGAACCATGGTCAACTTCATCATACCTATAGGTTCCTATCCTTATAACCAAAGTGACTGATGTAACTGAAGCTCAGTACCTAGATTATTGTAATACAGAACTGCTCTGTATTAGTTAATTAGGACTGTGCTAGCTGGTTGCTACTTCAATGGTACAATTTACGGTTGAAAAGTTGAAGAGTATTATACAGTTATTAAAAGTGATATAATAATATAGGAAAAATCCAGTAAATCTTATAAAATCCCCAGAGTTGACCACCTAACATAAGTTAACTGCTGAACAGACTAAATGGAGTGAAAAAACTACATGTGATTGGCCTAAAGCATGGTCTTATCACTGTCAGCTTAGCGACATCAAAGGGAGGTAATCTTGTCTAGTTACTAATCTGTATTCACATAACAAGCAATGGTTCAACTCTGTCTTCAAAAGAAATCTTACCTTTTAATATTCAACTAACATACTGCAGACATACCACAGAATTAACATCTAAAGACGTAACTGTGATGCCATTTGGAGATTGAAGGACCTCCACTACTTCGATAACTCAGTATGGTACTTAAAAGATGTGTAACTATTTTCCTTTAAGTCTACTTTACTTTTGTTTGTAGATTCTTTCCCTTGTTAAGGTTTTATTATTGACATAAAGACAAGTACTCAACATATTTGGAATTTCATTTATTATCGTTGTACAAGTTTGTTTTTAATGAGGTGAAAAATTGACATTCAGACATCTTGTAATTTGCTTCCACATCATAACATACATGTTGTTTCATAAGTACATATCCGCAGGGAAAACATCATACAGAGCACTAATTTAAGTATATACATACCCCTCTATGATTACGGGGTGAAAACTGGACACCTCCATCTGGATGTCATATATACTGTTTAAATATGAGCTGCACATCACAAGAAGCATGCTGAAGAAAATTGTTCTATACTAGAATGTTTCTATCGGATCTAGCAACACATGTTGAATAGAATTATTTAATAATACCTTGTAAGAAAATGTCCAAAATTTTGACTTGATTTAAATCATTCTGAATTCAGTACTATTTCCTTACTATATCCTTATGAAATTGTTGTTAAGTTGACTATAGAAGTACTATAGAAGCAAGGAAGGGAGGTAATCCAGTGGTTTCCCATTTAAAGTTGATAGATTGGAAGTGAGAATCAACATAATATACAGTTAATTGCAGGTGAACATTTTACTTTGGATTTGGTTATGATTGTATGCTTTGGTAATTTGTTTGGTGATTTACTTTAAATTTCAATTTTGCTTCAAACCATTCATTTTCTGGGATAGACATCTGAGGTAGACAAATTTCATAAATACTGGTTGTAATTTTAGTCTGTTATACTTTGTGTCCATGTTGATGGGTTGTACTGAATGTTGTACAGTTGGTGAGATAGGAATTGCTGGAAGTGATGGAAGTGATATTCTGAGTGTTACATTATTGGGTAATTTTGTTGTAGTTGTCATTTATAATTATATAGCAAACTAGGCTCAGTTGACTAAGTCTTGTTTTAGTTAAAATGATAATGTTGTCTGTGTAATTCATGTAATGATAGCTAAATGTGAAGAAACAATCTGTTAATTCAAACCATCATGACCAAATTAATTTCATAAGAATAGAACAAAAGAAAATTATGGTAACAAATGTCAAAAAAAAAGAAAAATGTATGATAAAAATTAATATGATTTTATTTTGTGACAGAAAATGTTTGATAGAAGCTTCAGAGAAAAAAAATACATACTGTTGGAAAAAGACAAAAAAACAAGAAAACAAATATCAAAATACAAAATACAAGTCTGTTCCTCTTACAAGCATATGAGTGATATGATGAGACACAACGAGTCAAACATTCAGCTGAATCAGACTGTCCACATCTATTTCAAATGACTGGAATTGCATGCAAGTCAAACATCAATTAGCCAATGGTAATGAGGAATATCACGGTGTTAATTTTTTTTGTCAGTTTTAAGTTTACAAATCTTCATCAGATTTCATTTGGTCGTCGGTTAAATCGTACTTCTTGTCGATGCCAACCACCCCACAATCTTCGATGAACACCTTCCTCTTGGGTATGGCATTGACACTGCTGGCAGGGACGTTTCCAATATGCTGAATGATATCCTGCAACAAACATATAGACTAGTTATTGGAAACATTAATTGGGTTCGATGAAAATAATAGACTTAGGCCTAATTTAATCAAAGCATGGGCGACAAGCTAAGGTAACCTAGCATGGGCATATCACCGGTAACTTGGATTCTTTGTGTTATATAAATATTGTAGTGGAATTTTATTTCCAACTAATATAAATCATAAATATTTTCTTTATAAACGTTTTTCCTATCGAATTGGAAATGATACCCACAATTTCATCGATTACTTGGGGTGTGGGGTGTGGGGGGGGGGGGGGGGGGGGGGGGGGGGGGGGCGGGGGGGGGGGGGGGGGGGGGGAGCCCGGTTAAATTCAATGAATGGTCACGAACATTGTTTACTAAGAGTTATTGATTGTCGTAGTTGTTCATGTGTATGGAGAACTTACCATTCCCTTGATGACTTTGCCGAAAACCACGTGTTTACCGTCGAGCCATCTAGCCTTGGTCAACAGGACGAAGAATTGGGAGCCGTTGGTGTCTTGACCGTGGTTTGCCATGGAAACGTAGCCAGCGGCCTTGTGGGATAGTTCAAAGTTCTCGTCCACAAATCTGTCTCCGTAAATACTGGCCCCTGTACGAAGAACAGTTTAAACATGCAAATAAGAATTTTCGAATTTATGACTTGAAAATATATTAAAAACTTAAGATGTTCCACAACATAATGTAAATCACAATTTTCAATTTGGACAACAACTTTCCACTGAACAAACCTAACTCTCTCGAAGGCTTGATATATACACGCCGATTACTAACAGGAAACTATGAAACCACAAATATTAGACCACAAATTATAACTTGCTTGTTATTTAGCTTCCATAACATTTCTCAATTGCGCTATTTTTCAGTTGAGTTTTTCTGAATATGGGATATCAGTAGTTATTGCTTGGCTGATATAGACCGCGACAGTAACGAAAAGTCAGAGTGTGAATGTTTAAAGGTGCTTTTTCTGCTTCGTACCTCCGGTACCATCCCCGTTTGTGACGTCACCCATCTGTATGATGAAGTCGGGTACGATTCTGTGGATTGGGCTGCTCTTGTAGTGCAGATTCTGAAGATAATGGAAATACCGTTTAAATTTGTCTATCTGCATAGCGTTCAACATTACGGGGGAAATACTACTGTAATGTCTTTATAAAATTCACAATAAAACTAAGTTATTTAATTAATTAAAACACCTAAGAACGAGTAAAATGTTTGTCTGCAAACTCAATGATATGAACATCAGTGATATTTTAATATACTTTACGCAGTATTTGTATTTTATCATATAGTACAAATTGAAAATCCGTAACAGCTTGAAATCGATCCAATTTTTTTTTAATTTCTTACAGAATGAGTGAGACACGCTGACCGTGATACGCCATGCTGTTACATGTTCTCTCTATTGAATACGTGACCTTGTCAAAGCATTTACATAAAAATGAATGAGAGAAAGCAATTAAAAGTTTTAAAAGCTGAAATACAGGGCTACAAAAATAGGTTGAAACATTTAAAATATATTTGAATACATCAGAGTATTTAGAAGCAGTATTTTCCCAATAAAAATCATAACTTTTTACCTGTAAAATCACAAGTAGATCTACAGGTAAAATATCTCGGGTAAATATAGTAAACTATAATTACCCTCCCTTTGATGTTTCTAGCTATTGTCCTAAACATGTATGCGTTCAGGGAACACCCCAAACATATGTACCTAGGTATATTGTGACGCCCATTTAACTGATACACAGATACACAGATTTATTCTGACTGTAGGAAATTGTACAATTTCCTCTGCTGTCAGCTTATTCTGACTGTAGGGAATTGTACAATTCCTCTGCTGTCAGGTCAATTATAAAAGTTACAATAGTACATATAGTTGGTTAAACATATTAATAACATGATTTCTGAGTGTTTTTTTTTTGTTTTTTTTGAACTGGTATGTTATAGTTTTCAAAGATTTACAAGATATCAGATTTTCACGGTTAATGGGACAAAATGTTTGGGCCTTATTGTCTCAAGACGTGGATTGTATGATTTACCTGTGTACGAGACCGCCCACGATAATTTTTAAAATAAAATACCTAAAATTTCAAAATACAATGAAAATAAAATATCTAAACTTTCGAAATAAAATGAAAACGATCGGAGCTAGAGGTACGGTTCCCGAAGCTATTCATAATATACTTGATTAGTGTGAAGAAACGGTAACTTAGTCGAAAAAATTTCCATTAATTACCACCCGCTAATCATTCTATTTAAGGTATGAAATTATCTGTGTTTTTTTGTTTAAATTTTTTATAAGATATGGCATTAAAATGAAAATAATTCATTGTATTCATGGTCAGCGTAGTTTTTAAAACAAAAAATATAAATAATAACGAGAAACTATAAAACTCCATCTAATAGATATATAAAATAAATTATTCGTCTCTGATTCGACAAATTATAACAAAATATTTGTTGGGGGAAATCAACATCTATACGTGGCGCTGCACGTGGTAGTCATCAGCCGTACAAGATGTTGCCACTTTACAACGTGGCCCGCCCCTTTCATCGCCCCAGTGTCTTTATTCTCTCACAGTTATTGACCGTTACTATAGTATATTGGGAATTCATCACGTGCACTAAATTGCCACGTGTAATGGTTTGTATATCCACTGAGCAGAAATGGGTTCGGAAGTTCCCGGTAGGTTCATTTTGAGAAGAAAAAAACCGAAATATAATCTATATTTTATCATTATTTTTTGGAGCGTTTTCCAATGCAACACTATTAACATATGAATATTTAGTTTTGCACTAAAAGTTTTTACTGTATATATCAGTTCTAAGTTCTAATTTTAAAATTTCAACAATGTCGTCCAACACGAACGCGACACCAATACAAGTCCTTTAACAAATGTAATGCATGCTTATTAGATTTTAATGGTTGGACTTCATAATATGCTGTGGGTATTTTTGATAGAGATTGATGAAGAGTGTACTATCGGAGGGGGTGTTGGGGGTGGACAGCAGGAAACTATTACCTTTTTCCCTCGCTTGTATCCTCGGACTATGCTCTGGAAGTTCATCACTGACATCGGTGCAATGTCACCGAAAAGAGCGATGACATACCGTCCGTGGAAGTCTTCCTCGTCGTTGATTCCCTCTACTACCACATCAAACCATACCTCCTCTGTGACCGTGTTCCTCACCTGAAAGATACGTGTGTATGCACTTCAAATTCCCGGGAATATATTATTCGAAGATATTTGCAGTATCAATTAACTTCAGTGTCAGTCGACTTCATAGTTCAATATTAGAAAGTTTTACAAAATCTGTCAACTTTACAATACCGGTCAACTTTACAGTTTCAGTCAATCTGATAGTATATATTAGTCAGTTTTATAATATCTGTCGTCAACTTTACAACATCTGTCAACTTTACAATATCGATCAACTTTACAGTTTCAGTCAATCTGATAGTATATATTAGTCAGTTTTAAAGTATCTCTCAACTTTACTGTATTAGCGGACTTTATAGTTCATTTACAGTGTCAATTAACTTTACAGTGTCAATCAACTTTATAGTACATTATCAGTCAATTTTATAGCACAATATTAGTCATTTTTAGCGTATCGGTCAACTTTACAGTATAAATCAACTGTATAATATAAGTCAACTTTATAGTTCAATATTAGACCATTTTACAGTATCAATCAACTTTATAGTATCAATTAACTTAATAGTACAATATCAGTCAGTTTTCCAGTATCAATCAACTTCATAGTTCAATATTAGTCATTTTTAAAGTATCGGTCAACTTTACAGTGTCAATCGACTGTATAGTACATTATTAGTCAGTTTTACATCATCTGTTAACTTTATAGTACAAAATTGGTCAGTTTTAACAAGTTAACTTTTAAACTGTTCTTTAAATAATTTTACATTAGATTACTATCTGCCAATATTCCATTATATTGTCAAAACTAGGTATAAGTTGCTATATTTCATATCTGACTAACGTTTATGTGCTGAACATCAATTCAGGTGTCGTTTATTCTTACCTTCTTTTTAATATCATCGTCGTCGGCGGAAATAGTTTGACTAACAGCGACGATCACTAATACAAGCGACGCTAAAACTTTCAGACTTGCCATCGTTGGGCTGGAACAATGAAACCAAAAATATCGAGATAAACATGGTATTTACTTGATACAGTAATCAGTGTAGTAGATACGCAAGATCCTTGTAAAATTGTAACGAAACACCATCGCTTCATTGAATATATTAAGACGTGAACGTTTTAAAAAGAACCATTTCTTTTCGTATAAAAACAACTAATTTTGCAAATGCAATTATAATTAATTTCCAAATGCAATTATAATAACTAAAAAGCATTGCACTGCAATTAAAAGTTTGTAACTAGTTGCACAGTATAGAATAAAGGGTAGAAGTCTACATTAAAAAGAAATACACCTATATTCAATAGTTAAATTTAGTATATAATTAATCTTACCTTGCTACGGTATGGTTAAATCCACCTCGGGTAACTTGTTCAAAACTTTGTGGACGAAATAGATATTTGTCAGCTTTTTATATCATGTATTGTCCACGAAGACAGGGACGTGGCTACTATAGTACGGGGATCTCTGGGAGGTTTTCAAAAACGTTAACTCATTTTATAATTAAATTGAAATTTCAGAGGTATCTGTTTTCCATCATTGACAATCACAAATAAATAGGAACATTGTAATATTTTTTTTTCATAAAAATGAAATTGTAGAAACAAAACGGAAACCGAAACCGATCTTTAAACGAGGATACAATCCTGTCTTGTGCCCCAAGGACAGGTTTGTCTCAGAATCCGTACCTGATACACGTCGGCAAGGCATCAGCTGGTGGTCATTGATTGACAACACATCATCATCAACGTGTCCTAGGACAGTCTATCTCGGCCCAGCTGCTGTAGCTCCAGCACACAATGGTGTAAATGAAGCGCTGCTTTTCTATACAGTTGTTCATAGTTTACATGTGTCAATCTCTAACTGTTTGTATTGTATTCCATAAATCTATATTTTGTTTGTAGCTATTATAATCTAAGGCATGTGTATACGTAGCTTCCATGTGTAACTTGTTTGGTCACTTTTTGTTTCATTTGTATTTTCTTCCAGCTTTATTCACTATATACGACGTCATTTTACTTATTTGTTTGTCATTTTTTAAAACGTTAAAACATACAACTTTGATTACTAGATTGCGAATGAGAATGTGTGAGTTGTTGTTGAGTGTAAGTATTAATGAATGCGAAATGATCTTTGGGTAATTTCAACGAAGAAATGAATAGCCTGAGCAAAACACGGATCTCTAGTTCTAGTTCTAGCAGCCTCATCCTTGTTTGTTTTACTAGCAGACAGTGGTTGTCCTAATTCTGTTGTCGTCGTGCGATTAACAAGTAAGACTTTGATGTACCAATACAAGTTATGTTATGTAGTATTGTTTAGTTCACTTCATATGTAATAGTGACAACATAAAGTACTTCGGAAGGTGGACACAGTGAATATATACTCTTGGAAGTGTATTTGCAATCCCCGTCAAAGTCAATGCCAAAAGGCGTCTTAAATTTCACATGAAACATTTCAATGGAGCGCTATTCTTTTTTTTCGTTAACATATTTCAAACGAGGTTCACCATCGATATACAGTATATTAATGAATCCTTTCCACGTATACGTCACGTAACATAACTGCCTCGTCAATCAATATCAGAACACGTGGACTATGTATCAGTAAATTATGGAATAGTAAAATACATGTGTGTGTAAATACGTTATATTTGTAATAGTAAACAGATTTATTACTAATTATTAACTCAATTTCCGTAAAACCCTGTGGTCCTATTAATATAAGGATATTCAGATCGATATGGTATGCTGTATGATAATTAACAGCAAGGTGTTCGGACGTTTGTAAAGTTTAGGCGGAAATACTAATCTCTTAATCCTGTCACAAATATTATAAACGGTGCGTTATCTAGGAAACAGTCATATGATAGATGTAACATGTTGCTTCCCCTTAACTTTTTGTTTGTAAGAGTTCTTATTGATCATGATGTAAGCCCGCTCGGATGTCAATAATCAATTATCTGACCTACTGTTTTTTGTTGTTCCTTAAATATTTGATATATTTTATGATATACTTTGCTCTGTGAAAGGGCAATTATAGATTCATAAGGAAATTGCAGGGATTTCGATTATATCAGGAAGTGGTTTTGGTCCTGAACAGGATGGAAGTGTTTATTACCAAGATAGTCAAAATGTCTCAACCAATCAGAGGACACGGGGGCCATTTTGAGATTTCGAATCAACTCGAAACAAGACCTTAAGATCATTATTCCTATCAAGTTTGGTTGCCATTGACCAGGTGGAAGTAGAGAAGAAATTGAGATGTTTCAGACAATCTGGGACAACAAGGATTTTGAGACCCTATGATTACCATTAACAATGAGGCACGGCAGTCTAGTGGTAGGACGCCGGGCTCGTGACCGAACGGTTGCAGGTTCGAGCCACGGCACGGTACTGTGTAACTGTTGTATCTTTGAACAAGATACTTTACTCCGCTTGTTCCAGTCTACTCAGCTGTAAATGAGTACGTGGTTTGGTAGTGCTAGAATTGTAGAATGCCAGCTGTGGGCGCCGAAATGGCAGCACCGGCTGTATGCTCCCCAGGAAGTTGAGAAAGATATTGGCTGGTTGCAAAGGCGCTTTGAGACGACCTACGAACTAGGTTGTGATAAAGCGGTATATAAGAACCTCGAATTATTATTATTATTATAAGTCAATATTGGACCCGATACCATTTCACGTCCGATCGGGGAATTACATGTAAAACCCGGATGTCTTTGTGAAATGCGTGTGCGCTATCCACTGCGCCATTCAACCGTTGTGACAGTTGTACATATGTTAATGCAATTCCACGACTTTATCTCGTGGTCGCAAGGACACCATTCCTCAGCTCTGCTCTAACGCGCTGACATTGAAATTTCTTTTGCTAGCCTTTGTACACCAATATCTACTTGGGGGGGGGGGGGGGATAGGTAGTCACAGTAAACTATACAACTTTCCACTTTTTATGTACTTTTTATTTGCTTTTTTTAGTTTTTTAGTTGATTGGCAGTTAAGGATCCAATAATGATAATAAGATATGTTGTCAAGATCGAATAGGTTACGACATCTGTAAATGCAGGCGCAGTATATTATATTCATATATGTATACTTTAGTGAATATTGAACCCGGATGCTGATTTCATAGCGATTTTCTTTAACATTTATGCTTTTGAGATAGAAAGGAAACAGTATATACCTAGTGACGATAATTAATAGGCATTTTGACGAATTGACCATGAACATATTTTTGTAAAATACGTGTACAACTGTACAACTTATAAAACAAGAATACAATAAAAAGATTAAAGATATTTCCGGCATGCAACCCATAATATTGCCATGTATTTGCCTGTGATTGACACAGCAATCGGCAGATCAGCGTTAATTGATAATTTAAAAAAAAAACAATGATAATTTAAAATTGTTCAATTTATGACCCTGTTCAAAGTAAAGTAAAAGTTTTGCAGATGTTATATAGACAGCATGCGCGCAGACATTCGGGCCAACAAGAATGATTAATACAAGTTGCAATAATTTGTTTCACAATTGTGGTAAAATAAGCAAAGATTATTCTTCTTCTTTATTTCATCTTTTTTGTTCATTCTTTCAGAACTCATCACAACTCGGGATGCCGTTGGCCAACGAAACCGAAAGCCTTTTGAGATCACAACAGACAAAATGGCGATATCGGAAGATGTTTGTCATTGTAATTATCCTGGCCCTGTTATGTGTCGTTGCCAGTCTTACCTTTGGCTGCATCTACTGGATAAAAAGTATCAACAACAAAATCAATGTTGTTCATTTAAAAGATAAACTGCCCAGTTCGTTTGGAGTTTCGTTTAACATTCAAGTTGAAAATTCGTCTCTTCTTATGAGTACAAAGGACGTCACTGTCAGATGGGAAATAGAGCCAAATATCTCTAGATTTCAAAAACAAAGCGTGGAAACGTCTTGGAACGAAAGCATCTTCACTACCGTCAGCATATTGGACCATAGAGCCGTAGTTTCGTACACTCTAGAAAACATGACTAGCTGGACATGCGCTAACGATTTAAAAATCTTCGACTGGTTTTCAATTTTACGCCTCATGATGATTTCCACTGAATCTAATAACACAGACGATAACTGTACCGGCCGTATATGGACAGTACCATACAAAGGACAGAGGGTATCTATCTGTTTAAAAGAAACTCGAATCGCTTACATACAGTATGATAACAAAGTTGCTAAGCTTCAAGAATGGGTGGTCCCCTCCCGATCTTCCATCAAACTGCCCAAGGATGCACCCAAGTGTAAAGTAAAATACCCACATGTGTCTCCATGCAGCATACTCGAACAAGAACAGGGTAGTTCTAATTCCACCAGAAACCTGCTTTTGGGTCAACCAACAATAATTGCTAGAAGTACAAAACCAGACTGTTTATTTGTTCACGGAATTGGTGTAGAGACGCCAAAAACTGGATTCAGAACTCTCACTAGCTTGCACTATTGGGGCCACATCGAAAAGAATACCCCACAGTGTCTATCGCACAAGTTTATTGAGTTCAACACCGTCGACAATGGCTGGGACTCTAAAATGTTACATGAAATGTTCTGCGAGTTTGCCACTGGCTCAAAGTCTGGAGGAAGCATTGCCAACAAGATAATTATTTCCCACTCCATGGGAAACAACATAATTGCTGCAGCACTTTACAGCAAAAGCTGTACATTGGACAAGTCATCCAGTCAATGGTTCTCCGTGTCTGCACCCTGGCGTGGAAGCAAGGTGGTGGACAAGCTCGAAACTCTCTGCTCTGGTTACTTTGGATATAAGCCTCTCGAGAAAATGGTGGCATATATATTAAAGAACACAAAGTTCTGCACAGAGCACGGCAACATGTCTCCAGCCTACACCACACTGGAGCCCACCTACAAGTCCAAAACAGGTATCACTTACGACGATCTTGTGTCCATAGCTAAACAGTATGTAAACGGGGCTTTGTGTGGCACATCACCATGGGGTATCGGCCTGAATCTACCATTCAGCGGGGCTTTGGAGTTCATACAAGATTTCAGTAAACTCGAGAAGCCAAACGACGGGGTAGTGGCACAAAAAAGCTGTGACATTTTTGGCGGAAAATTTCAAAACTCCTACAAGAGCAAATTCTTTCTGGCCTCCATAAATCATGCTGAGAGTTCTACCAAATTTGGCTGTTCTGGGAAACTTTGTTCGTGGTATAGACACTTGTAAAGAGGGCTTCACTGTACAAGTGTATTAAGATAAGTTAAAGCTACTTGTATATTTTATTATTATTTACATATCCGTTTTTGCAATAAGTGTACACACAGGCAACAATCACTTTTCAAATGTGTTTATAGACACAACGAACGTTTGGTCCATGTACATGTACAACTACACCAAATATTCTGGTGACATGCATTGGCGATTTCCTAACTTGGCTATTTTCAAAAATATCTTGGCAAAATTAACTTAGTCCTTCTTACACAGGATAACTTGATCAATCTGAAATAACAAATAAGAAAAGTATAAGTATAAGTATAATCAAAGTATATAATCAAAGGGAGGTTTGAATGGATAGTATTTGTTGTATGTTACGAAGAGTCAATTTTGTATATGTGTTTTCAATAAATTTTTGTGGTATTTGATGTTTTGGAAAATTAATAAAACATTGTGCAACAAGCTTACAATGTTAAACATAAAATACTGAATTAGAATATCTGTATTTGTTTACATATTTCTCTTATGATAAGATGTTTATTAAACTTGTTTCGCTGTCTTTAATGCAAGTTTTCCATTTCAATAAATACAATGCAAGTTTCTATTGCATAAACATACCAACCCAACGTAAGACTATATGATAAAGTAGGAAGTACCAACAGGAGACAAACCATTAAGGTTAATGTACGATATGTTTTTAAATTGACAACGTCTACCACGCATGGAAACATTGTTGCATTGAAAAAAAATCATTTTTTTTATTTTATAATAACTCTTATAAAATTGATAATATATTAGTATATTCAGAAACCGATTACCGCTCTAATTTAACCCTGGTTTGTAAATAATTTAAAACGCTGAACATTGTTACACTTGTATAATTGATATTTTGGGAAAGGGCCTAGTAAGTTGTAAGAACTTGTGCCCAATCCCTTTGATTACTCAATGTCAATAAAATATGGTTGAATGAATAGAATCAATATTTAACTGCTGTTTACAGATGTGTTTTAGTCCGTCTTATTTGTATATTGGACAAATTACACATTTGGTAGGTTATAACATATCTTAAAGCGACTAACGACGTATAAACGTGTTTTGTCCTGTAATTTCTTTCTAGATTACATCTATTTATATTAAGAGT
>JAUMHH010212459.1:0-12662 GCA_032359455.1 Chlamys rubida | reverse complement strand
ACTATCCAGTCACCACTAATCTGGTTGTCCCACTATCCAGTCACCACTAATCTGGTTGTCCCACTATCCAGTCACCATTAATCTGGTTGTCCCACTATCCAGTCACCACTAATCTGGTTGTCCACTATCCAGCCACCACTAATCTGGTTGTCCCACTATCAAGTCACCACTAGTCTGGTTGTCCACTATCCAGCCACCACTAATCTGGTTGTCCCACTATCAAGTCACCTCTAATCTGGTTGTCCCACTATCCAGCCACCACTAACCTGGTTGTTCCACTATCCAGTCGCTTTCTAACCACCACTAACCCTGTTATACCACTATTCAGAATGTGTTTTATGGGTCAGATTGACCTTTTTTCTATAAAAAAATATGTCTTACTATCCTTTCAGTTCAGTGATGCGGCTGGTTATATATAGCTGATGTGTATGATATGTTTTCATCATTGTCTCTGTTCTGGTCAAACCGGACACCCCACACAATATTGACCTCAAAACACAAAACTATACAAACAAATGATGTATGTACAGTGAATTGTCAATGATACAAGTGACGTACATACTATTTCTAACTTTGACCTTTAGGGATACTGGGTTGATAAAGGTCGGGAGGGCTCCTGAGGCTAATTAAAAGAAGCATTTGCTTAAAACAAGTAAAATAATTGGAAGATAGAATTAAATTACTTTGTGGTATAGAGGAATGTGTGAGGCGAAATCTATTTAGATGCATTCTATTTTTGTCCTGTTCTGTGTGTCCTGTTTCAGCCTTGTCCAACATAAAAAATTGAAAGTTTTTTTACCGAAACTGGAGTGTTGCTATCAAACAGGGACGTGTCTTCGATCAGGAAATCTATTTATAGAAATGGAACTGTATTTTAATTTTCTGAAATTTTATATATAAATTTGAAATCTTATCATCATGATAAACATCAGTTGCATGTTTTCAGCTTGCAAATCATTTTCACTCTTTAAACATTTACTGTGTTTGAGTAAAGATATTAAATACCAGATTTAATTCTTTGGTACAATTGTGTGAAAAAATATATATCTGAAACTGATTTTCAAGCTAACAATGCATCTCTCATAAGTTTAAACCTGAATGTTTTAAGATGCAATGTTAAGCTATCAATGCACTGCTTGTTATATTTGGGTGTGCCTAGAATAGAGAGTGTTGAAAGTTGTGATGTACCTACAGCTTGCCAACACAGCACCTGTTATCTCCCCTGATAAGAATTGGATATGGGTGGAGGCTGCCACTTTCCTGCCGGTTTTGCATAACAAGATTCCACCTACCTTTCAAATTAGAATAAAAGATGAAACCTGTATCAACATTTCAAACATATTGAGGTTAAAACACTCCAAGAACTCTATAAAAAAATGAGGGAGGAGGGAGTTAAGTTTAGCGATAAACAGAAGAGTTCTAATTGATGGTGTTTCACAATGTTAGAAACTTCATATTCTCAAATTTCTGAAAAAAAGAAATGATCACACCTGGTCTTTTGAAAAATACCTCATGGTAATGGATTATAAAGTAAAATATATAATGGAGTATAAATCTACTTTATGATGTTTCAGGGTGTTTGGAGATCATACATTGTTTCGTCTTTCCTTTGGGATACCTTAGAGTTGTAACAATCAGTCTTTTAAATAGCCATATTGTTTAACCCTTTCATCACTGTAAACCATAATGGACTCATCCTAATAAATGAGTGGTAGAGTCTACTAAAGTTACCTAGGGGTGAAAGGGTTAATATCTGATATAATCACTAATCATTTCAGTAAGGATCCTCATGCTGCTGCCAAAAAACTCAAAGTTTGGAAACTGTTTTTACCTGTATGACTATACTATTGGTCTACCTGATTGAGCTACGTCTACCTGGTCTACCTAGACAAAGGAACTTATATCCAAATAGAAGTTAAGGGGAAGTTACTGTATATAGGGAGAACAAGAGTGCAGTGGGGCAGGGATACATAATTGAAATTGCTCCAGAAGTTATTCAAACATCCTTAAAATTAAACATGGATGTGTAGCGGAACTGGACTGAGTCGATCGTCGGCGACCAGATAGCTCAATTGGTAGAGCGTCTGTTTAGAGTTCGGAGGGTCCCGGGTCCGAACCCCGGTCTGGCCATGCATTTTTCCTCTCCTGTTACATATGTATGTTGGATCTTTAGACTTGAAAATAAATATTACATTTAACATTACATAAACAACCCTGAAGTGTCCTCATACAAAACATTCAGAAACATACTTCAGATTTGTGTCAAAGTCCTTTGTAGAAGTAAGGGTCTGATCTTGTGTTTGAACCACATGGCCTTGACCTTGTGTAAGGACTGCTACTACTTACCAAAGGGTGTGCACAGCTAGTAAAACTCACCCAGTATGAGGCCTTCTGGTTTTAATCGGATTGCTGGGCAGATGTTAAAAAGCTTAATTTATGGTCTTTTAAATCAACTTTGTTTATTTTCACATATACCAGAGTACAGTTGTACTTAAGAGTATATTTTTTATTACCCTTTCAGCACCCTTTACAGTCATTATAAAAATGCTGATGAAAAAAATTATACCTTCCAACTTGTTGTAATATTAACTGTTAAATTGAAAATTGAAAACAATTTGTTCAAATGATGAATTTAGCATAAGTAATGTTGAAAGAAATTGGTATAAAGTATTACAACAACCCCACGCCCACCTCACACACCACACACCACCAACTCACACCCCACACTACCACCATCACACAGACACACTAGCTCAACTACCTTATTGCATTGAGCTATTCAGCTCATTGGCTTTATAGTGCAACAGATGAATTAAGTGTAAGTAAGATATATATAAACTTTCAACTCTACAAGATTCAGGGACTGCTTTTACATTCCTGGTTCTCCTTAAACCAGCGTTAATTGGGCATGTTATAAAGAAGTGGGCTCCACTTACAATACAAGGACGAAGTTTACAAACTCTGCATTTCCTTGGTTTATCTCCCTTGTTCTATATTCAGACAATGAGCGCTAATGCAAAATTATACATGTAAACAGACATGAGCATTCTATAGTGAACTTATATATTTTCACCGAGATAAAACAACGAAATTATTTCAATTCTTGTGAGCTGTTAATGTATCATGTTATATTCTTAATTATAGCAGTCAATGGTCCTTGGTGCTATAAAATGACTTCGACATTGTATATGCCCTGGTCTCCCCATCCTGGACTGTCCCCGGCCAAGGCTCTCACAATACTGAGGGGTCAGAACTAATTAACAATTAAGTAAAGCACACCAACCCAAATCACCCAATGGGGCCTCGTTAAGTCAGGACTGCTACTGGTACTTTATGTCCCTCCATAACAACCCTACTGGGCAAAGTAGACTGGTCTTTGTCAGTGGGCAGCGGAGTAGACTGCATGGGGTCGGAGTTCAACAGGTTACCTGATAGAGAGAGTCCATTGACATTGATGAGGGGTCGGGGAACGGGTTGAAGACTCATCTGGTTCTTCCTGCTCTGGCATCAAAGTCAATCAACTTTGGCAACACTTTCTGAAATTAGCTGTCACCCCTTGTTTGTAACTGAGCCAGACCTCTCACTGACGTTAAGCTGGCTATTTCAAATGGAAGAAATGGTGGTCATGTAAAGTTATTTTACTAGTGAAGCTTTCACTGAATATAACGATTTTGGTTCCTACTTCTGGTGAAAAAAATAATTTGTGTGGGAATTTTTTGTCTACCCCGTGAACGAATAGCAGTACATGTTTCAGTGAATACCGAATAATTTAAGTGCTATAGTTTCCTGATTCTTATGGAATGGCAGCTGCAAATGATATCCATTTATTCTGTGATGTAGGAATTGTGAATGAATGACACATGACAAAAAAATCTTCATGTTGTTATCATAAGGATTTCCAGAGGAATAACGGGCTTGGAGGGATGAAGGACAAAAATGACAGGTTTGTGATGTGAATGGTAGGATCTCGGGCCTTAACTGTTGATGTCAATCTAGAGTCATTACTGTTTATAGATTGGTTTTTTACATCATTGTAAAGTCATATATATAAATGTTAACTTGTATTGAGGAAACAGTCAGTTTTCCTGACGGAACCAAATATCGGCTGACACCAAGCAATGGATTGTCACGTAGAGATGGTTAATGGAAGTTTAAAATATTTCAAATATGGTTGTCAATGTAGATGAAATAATTAATGAAAGTGTATAAATTTTCACTATTTGGAAATATCAATGAAAGAAATGCAAGTATTTGGATTGAAGGGAATGTTAAAACTCTGAAATGGTTTGCGTGATTAGATAAGGATTAAATAATTTATTTATTAAGGAAAAACATATCTCACAAATATGGCAGAATATCTGCCATTGAATGTCCATATTATTGAAAATACATCTCAAATTTGAAATACGTGTATAATTATCTATTTATTGGCATCATCAATGAAACACATGAATGTAAGTTGTTCATAGTTATAATTCCATAATTCTGAATGGATGTGACAAATTGTCCTAACCAACTTATACACGTTTTTCGTTTTGTCTGCGATCCTGTTCTTATTATAGAACAATAACTATATGAACAGAATGTAGTTTAACACTTAATAAATCTTTTATCTTGATGTAAATCTTAAAGGACATCTACAGTTTTTAAAAAATCTTAAGTGTCAAATAGTACTTTCAATGCTTATATCAAGTATACAGGGTGACCCGTTGATTTACCTACATAGAAGTCTGACATACCTGTCTGACCCTGACCTTCAGTGCAGTTATCGATATGTGTATTACCATGGTATTTTTTTCACGATTGGTCAAGCAGGAGATATGTCCACTTTATTGGTGTTTTATGATAGTTTGTTGTCCAGTACAGCAAGGTGTTGACTTATGTTGTTTAGATGATAAGAATGTATAGAAACAGTTGGTGGACAACAGGAAGTCAAGGAACGGTGGGATTAACATGTAATGTATAAAGTAAGTATTATATATGTACTCTGGTGGAGGGGTGGGTGGGAGGGGGGCAGATAGAGGGGAGGCTCATACTATAATAGTATTGATGTGACGCTCATATAGAAGTGAGGTATAGGGACATGAGGTGATACAGCTTTATTTTACCTGTACTGTATGTATAAAAGTTAAACTGTTCCTTAAAAAAGTTTTGGCAACAATCTATACCCATCAAAAATTTATTAATCAGTCGAGGTTTTCAGTGCTGCAAATTGATATAATAAATGTACAGAATCCATGATGTTAGTGTTTATATTTAGTAGTCTGAGGTGTTTCTTGTTCATATGATGTCTGCAGGTGTGACAATTTATTGTTCATATTTGATTTATATAAAGTAATTTATGTACGGTATATATACATATATATCCAACTGCAATATCATGGTGACACTTAATTGGTGCTGCCGAGATGGTGTTTTGTGAAAAGTGCAGTCTTTATCAGGTTTGTATATGTTTGTCTGTGATGCTGTGTAAATGATGGTCTTTCTGACGTTTTAGTAGTTCTGTTGCTACCAAATTCTACTCTATATATCTATGTGTGTATATACCTTGTAAACAAAATCGCTGTAACTTAAATTTATATACATATAAACAAGTAGTACCTATATTGTTTTTCAAAATGAAAAAGGATTTTTTTTCTAGATACAATTAATTTTGTTAATGAAATCATCCACCAACAGACATCAGGTAATATAACATTTATATCCCTGTTTAATGTTATTAATCCATCTGGCTCTGTAAAAGGTTGTGTCCATTACAAAGATACAGGGATGGGAGGCTGACTAGATGCTAATTACCATGGGGATGTACGAGGTCAATACCCCAGAGGGTCTAATTAGGGAGTGTAATGATACTTACATGGCTAGCCTGATCTCAATGTTATACACGTCTAGTCAACTTGACACAGTATCTCATCATACATTTGTAGCGTGAAAAAAGACTTGTAAAATAACGATGCTCTATTTCAATACCTTTTATGGTTTAAGATACCTATATAGTGCAGGTTTCTGTGTCAGGCATTATTATAATAACTTAGGTAAGTTCAGTTTGACTATTTTTCTACAGATGAAGCTAACGATGCTTTTGTTAGTAGTGTAATATAGAGTGTAATACATGCTGTTCAATATGACCAGAGTTAATGATATTGTACAGATAACAAATCAGGGTATTACAACCATGGTAGAGCTACATCATACTCACCATACCATCACTATGGAGACATTCTAATATGGTAGGTAATATTGACTTAATCTTTTCTTCTGTTGTTGCTTTTGATAATTCCATGTTAATTTATGTGTTAATGAAAATTGTCAGTTGTGGAAATAACTTTACTGTCACAAGTTATCATTGTATTATCTATGTCTGTTGATGTTGATTTGTTTCTTAATATATAGGGGAAATAACTGTCATATGATGAAACTGCAGGCTCCCTTAAAATATTCAACATAGGAAGTTAACACCTATATGTATTTCAAAACATGCTGGAGCATTTTAACGACTTTGTTTCTCTAAATTGAAATATCATGTTCTGTTTTCTTTGAAATCAAAACCTTGATTTTAACAAGAAATGTCAGAACTTTGGTGAAATATGACACGGTAAACTATAAACACTAGGAAAGCCTGGCCATAGCTGTATAAACAGTGGTCAGTATTGGTCAACCAGATCAAACAGTCACTATAGCTAATGTCAGTGCTGGGGATGGTCAGTGATGGTGATGGTGTACATGTGTGAAACTGTTCCCAGCATAGCGACTCCATGAAACACCCTGCTGCCGATATATATTAATACATTTCCTATATAATGGTCATTGACGAATAATTGTGATAGTTGAGGCTGACTCTAATGATGTAACAGGAAAGGGAAAATGCAGCAGCCAAACTGGAATTTAAAACCATGGGGATGTCTGAACTATAAAAATCTAAATGGATGCCCTAACTAACCTTTTGAATGTCCTATTAATCAAGAAATTAGAAAGATATTTATAATAATGTATTATTGGAAAAAACCCGTCGTTATTTAAACTCGTACAGATTTTAAGTACAACAAATATATTAAAGAATTAAATATGTTAAGCAAATACATATACGATGCTACCAATTAAAGTGTACTGATGTCCATTCTCCAAAGCACTATGTACAGGGTCCCGCACACCATCTTATTATTTTGTAATATTTCTGTATGTATCTTATACGGATGAGCTGTAAATCTCAATGTGATAAAATAATTTGAATTTGAACCAACTAACTTTAAGTCATTAGCCATTGACCCAGTGCAAGTATTACAGCCAACCTTTTTGTATTAAGAAATAAAGTATATTTTTTTTATGTCAACACTTCATAATAGAATTATTGGCACTTGACATCCTTGACCTTGTGCTTTCAAAACCCTTATTTGATTAACTTGAATCATGTCATCTACTCTCATTTTATGCTTAAAATTAACTCATTCACCCCTGAAATTTCATAATGAACTATTCCAACCTTTGAATTGGAAGAGTTCAAACTTGTCTTCAGGGGTGAATGAGTTAAGCAAGCACTTCACTCTATTTCGTATACTGATTGATGTATGCTGTCCGATTAAACCTTTTTTTGAGATTTTGAAAGAGAAAACTAAAAGAATTTTATAGGTTTGGACAACATTATCAGGTGCTACAAGTCAGCAAACATATACAGAAGCTGTTTTCTCATTTGCGAAGGTGTGGTGTCAGTGAAAATATTACATGTAAAGAAGTTTATTGGTCATAAGTGATCCTCAGGGTGGCCAGACATGTGTGTGGTGTAGAGAAAGTTAATCTAATCCCGTGATATCCACCAGATGGTAGCTGCTAAACCAGGGTCACTGACTTTGATAAACAGCTTTGTCTTTGAACTAATTATAAGATACAAGTACCTCACAACACTCAAGTACTGATTTCTGGATAAAAAAACTTGTTGTATAGGTATTTACTTGTGTTGAGAGAAGATAACAGACTGTTCTAGGACACAAAGATTTTGTTGAATTCATCCACCCCTGAAATTTCATAATGAACTATTCCATCTTTTGAATTGGAAGAGTTCAAATGTGTCTTCGGGGTGAATGAGTTAATGGATTTATTGTACAATGTAAATGGGGTTATATCTCGGTTTAATATGGTTAGACTGAATTATATATAGTCTATATAATATTTTCTTGTTAATGGACTTGAACAAGTCTAATATGAGTTGGTCAATCGGCTGTAGACTTGCTCAAGTCAATATATTGATAGGAATAAACATTGTATGATATGGAAAGAATTATCCTGAACTAAATACTACACAATAATCTGTTAGATTTTCTGGATACTACACCAATTATCTGTGTTAAAAATTGTATAACAGGCTATTTACCAAGGCTACAGTTCCATGTCCGTATGACAGTAATACATTGATTGATCTATGATGGCCACAATTGTCGTTGGGGTATCTTCATGTGTTATTAATGAAAATGAAGATCAATATCCTGACAGATCTTTGGTTTTGTTTTCAAGAAATCTGAAATGGGTGTACCGGTGTGGCAGTCTAATTATTAAACATATTACAGCTGTGCAGTAATGTCGTCAATACAGTCCTAGTTGATGAGATACCACACATGTTAATTAACGAAAATTATAAAATCTATACATGTAATTTATATTTTCATTTTCGCAATTCATACAGTACTTTAACTGTGTGGCCATTTTAAGTCTAAATAGCCATGAATTGTCTTCTGTCATTTCTGTGTGACCTGCTACACTACTTTTTATGACAGACGTACTTTATTTGGAATTCCCCCCAAAAATCCTTTTTTTTTTTTAATTGTGACCTATCAAATGACAGAGTTTGCTGTCAGATTGCATGGTTTTCTATACCAGTTCACAGTAAGACACCAAGAAAATCAATAATCACCTTGGTCAATTGGACATCCACTTGGTCTGGTCAGAGGGAGAGTGACCATTGACCCTTGACCCCTGTACTGTCAGTCTCTTAGCCAGGAGAAAACATTGATACATACGTCTTTAATACTTACTCTTGCGGAGGTCGATATCTTGTGAATACGCTTGGAATTGATTCGGAAAGAAGGATCAGCTTCCTAACCAAGCTGTGAAACCTGGTGTCAGGAAAATGTTCCTATGACCCAGATCTCGTGGGAATTACATGGAATTGTTCTGAATCGGGAACGTGGAGAAATGGCTTTCTTTTGAGAGTGTGTACTGGCAGTATGTATTGGGGAGGAACTTTCAGAGCAATATTATATGTGGGTATTTAACATGCCCGTGGAAAATCTATAGACTCACAACACGGGTCTGTTAAAAACACACACACATGGAGAATCCGTCCTCCGATCTGAGCAGACATTTCGGTGATGTCCGTGGCTATTCTGTACCACAGTTTGAAGAAATGTTTAGGGATTGATTATTGTACACAATTAAGTGACTTATTGACATTTCAGACAGTATCAGGATTGTATCTCGTTGATCAACAGAACATTGGAACTGTTCAGTTTTTCCAGAAATGTTTTATGACCTTCAACATCAACAACTTACCGAAGTTTGGATTCAACAAAAGAAATACCCAACATAGTCATCATGTTGTAGCAAGGATATCACTATTGGAAACAGTGTGTGTTATACTACTTAACAGGTTGTGTAAGGATTCCATGTTTGTGAGGATTATCTAAATGATTTACAACTGTGTGAATTATCTTCAGAATTTCAAACAGTAACAAAACAAGCCAAAGTTTGACATTATAAGATTGGTTTGATTGAATCATGGATATGGAATACGAATTTAAAAGAATGCTGGAAAAAATGTGTAATATTGAAGTTATCAGGTTTGAACATCTGCTTGAAAAAGATGCAGAAATGTATTATAAATGGAGTCTTTGATGTAAAATCAAATCAAATTAATATCCAAACAGTGCTATATTGGATCATCGAACTTATACATGTGTCAGGGATGCAATGGCCCGAGTGTCGTAACATTGTCAACATGTTGATAAAATGTCAGTTTTAAGAAATCTGTCACTCCATGTATCAGAGACACAGAAGATGGATATTATACAATGTTTTGAAATTTATGAAATTGGATGAAAATGTTGAAAAACCCAAGAAGTACAGTAGAAATACAGAATGTGGATGGTTGTTGAGAATGAGACTAATTTGACATGATTATACAAACCTTTTGTTGAAGTTGTTTGCTGTGGGGCAGACCTTGCTGTGAGTTAAGACTTCAGAAAGGTTTACGTCTGTGAATATGGAAGGCGTTTCCCTGGATACGGATAATTTCATGATGACGAAATATTGGAGATGTTTGAGTCGACCTGCTGGTCCACGCTTTATATTATGGAATGACGTTTGTGAAGCTAATCAGTTTATATCTTCTATTGATTCCGGATAGAAACATTAAATGTTGCCGCTGAACAGATCATCTAATATCCCGGGATCTAAAGCTCGACAGACTAGAAGACTGGTGTATAAAAACGGCCACTGTTACCTCATGTGTATACAAATGTTACACGCCGAACAGATGTGCTGCTCAGACAAAGTAGGTCCAAATCCTCAGGGGAATACAGAAATGTTAACAATACCTTACAAATTTAATATTTGGTAAAATTATTGTTTCCAAACAAGTGATATTGTTTTGTTCGTTTCTGTAAAAGGTTGAATAACAATCCGTTTTTTGTACCACATGGTAAAATAAGTGTATAACCTTGGGAGGTCGTTGTCCTCTCCCAGGCTGTATTGGTAACAGTTCCTGTCTCTTATTGATTATACCGAAATCTTGTGTATCCTTACACACACAAATTAATCAATATCATATAGCCTGAAATTTCGGTTGCCAAATTTATATTGTCACAGAAAATATTTGATATTTCTAAACTGATGCTCATATTTCTTAAATCACCCTATAGACATATCATACGCAATTGTATTGATACTGAATTGTGTAATAAAATTGAAGAGTTTGTTAAAATTTCAAAGTACTACTTTGTTTGCCAATCAGCACGCGACAATACGCTGTTCAAACTATTGAACGAAATTGTGTGGACTGTCGATAAGGCGGGCATTTTTAATTTTAAATATAAATTATAAGTTAAAAAAGAACATAAGAGGCATAAATACCATACAAAAACAGTTCAATGCTTAAATAGTGTCCGTCCGTACCTACGTCCGTCCCATTGATTACATTTTTGCGTGTAGGTCAGTTATGGACTAAGTACTGCAGCTATGGCCACGCAACCTCACATGCTCATGCACCTTCATGTGTGCAGCAGATCGCATGCCATTTTGGTGACCTTGACTTTTGCCCTTGACCTTTGTGACCTTGATTACATTTTTGCGTTTAGGTCAGTTATGAACTAAGTACTGCAGCTACGACCAAGCAATTTTACATTCTCATGTGCCCTCCTGAGTGCAGCAGGTTATATGGCGTTTTGGTGACCTTGACCTTTGAGCTTGCATTATGGTCAAACAGGGAGCAGGGCATCCGTGTCTTACAGACAAATTTCTAGTTTTTAAAAAAATATGTCATTGGTAAATTGTATAACAGAATTGATGCAAGGTCCCTTGTTTCCGGGACCTGACAACAGGATTCAGCAGTTTCAAGCACTTCAGTGATATGCCCAGAGAACTACGTGGCCCCTGGTCTCTTGTTATATTTACTTTCATACTGAATCTGCCCTTGGTGAATCTTACAATTGCCCATATGTAGTGTTCTATGTTTGAACATGAAATTAAAAAAATGAGATAAAGAGCCGTTTGAGAGATATCTTCAGAAATGTACAGTCGTTATTGAAACTATTACATATGATGCATAGAAAACACTAGAGGCCGCCCAATACGTGCACAAAAATAGATATATAATTGAAACAGACATTTGCCACGATGTTGAAATTGATTCTCTCACAGAAGAATGTTTCTGTCATGTGTGTCATTAAATATAGACAGGTAACACCCACTGTTTAAGAAATGCTGGTGTTATCCAAAGACGGCGAATATCGTCTAGAAAATGACTTCACATTGGATCAATAATAAGGAAAGTGGCAAGCGAATCTCCAACAGTAAAACCATTAAGAAAGGAAACAATATGTCCTTATGCGTTTAACGTGACATTCAAACTCAACCTCATCGGTATCAATTTTCTACAAGCAGTTTTTGACTCTCGAACGCTCTCAAACAAAAGGTGTCTGAATGTAATTGCAAAGGAAAACGAACCTTTTATTTTCATTTAAGGGATTTTTAAGGGTGATATATGTAAAGGGACTTCATACAAATTGTTGTTGGGTATGCTTTATTTTAAGAACGTTTGAAGCTTGATTTAATAAATCTCATCCGCAGATACCAACTTTACATTGTCTCTAAAACTACCTTGCAGAGTCTCGGAGTTAATAGACGGACCAATTGGGGATTGCTCAACGCAGCCTAGCGACACTCAGTAAATGAGACAATCGTTACCGTACTTAAAACTTAAGTCATCTGAAGTCATATAATCATTCACCCCTTTGGGGTGAGAAAGAGGGATACCAACCCGAGGGGTGATTCTTAGGTTGCCAAGTGGGTCAAGCATTCCCTTTCTCTTACCTCGTAGGCTATTCCGTCTTTGCGTATTGCAGAGTTATCTTCTCTTGTGAGCATGTATTGATTGTTACGTCATTGGTTTGTGTGAG
>JAUMHH010212448.1:0-12663 GCA_032359455.1 Chlamys rubida | reverse complement strand
GTATCTTAAACATTAATATTAATTTATGTTTTTGTCGTCTATCTGAGAGAGATTCCCAGACAAGTTCTTTATATAATATATATATCATTAAACGATCATCGAACACATGCATGTTAGATGCGCTATTGTTGGATTTGGTTAAATGGCGTTTAATTACTCTCCGGGACACTGGTTTCCCTGAGATTTATTCCTTTTTTACAATTTTGCATGATAATATAAAAAAAATTAACTAAAACATTTATTGATGTTTTTACCTACAGCCGGAAGTTCCTTTTGTGAGATCTGTTTTTGTATTTTTGATCTCTATGATATCTATGCTCTTAATAGTAGAAATATCCCTTCTTGAGCGTTTTTTTAATTTATAATAGAGACGTGATTGGGTATATGGAATTCGTTGACGTAAACAATGTCTTTAATGCTGAATAGCTACATGTATGTTCAGTCAAGTTGAAACGACACAAATAGTATTTTTGCTGATTCAGAAGTAATACTTTTTCCATTTTTTACCCAATTTTATTTTTTTCAATAAATAACAATGAAACTGAATATTTGTTGAATATAAACACACGTACAAAACAGAATTGGATTTTCGCACTCAAAGACTCCCTTGTTCTACTACTGTACTTAACAAATACTATATGTCATTGGTTATTCTCCATACACATACATGTCTATATAATGTTAGTAATGCAATAAACTATAACAAAAAACACAAAGATTCATTCAATGTAAAACCGACCGATTATTCAATTTGGTAATTGCTTTCTCATTGCAGATTTACAGAAGACGCTAGGAGATGAGCTTGCGATTGGAGAGTTCGACGATTTCATCGAGGAGCTTCAAAAGGCTGGATCCTGCAATTCTGCGAATAACTCTTCTACCTGTTGTGTTAAATTTCATTTGTCGCAGGACATGAATGGTAAATCAATATTATCTTTTTTGTTAAACACTTACTTAAACATGATCAGATGTGTTATATGTAAATTGGGTAAAACATTGAGTAAGTGAGGAGAGTGAAAACAATAGTCGTAAAAAGTTTCCCAAATATTGGTTTCTTTCTTTATAATCTGTAGAAATACTTGTCAGATCTGTCTTTGGTTAAGCTGTTTTTCTCTTACGGATGTAGTCAATGTAACTGTCTTCAAATTGTTTTTGTTATTAATCTGCTATTTATCGTTGCCCAACATCATCTTTCTTGTTGGTTTTTTAGTTCTTAAAACGCTTCCACTTCCTCGCTATGTATTTTGGGGTTGGCGCAGGAAGGTTGGGGATTGGGAAAGGGGGTTGTTAGCATAATACTAAGACAGCTGTTGATTGCGTTACATGTATACGTTGTAGTGTTAATCTCTAGTCTTTGATCAATACCGTAATTCAAATTCATATTTTTTAAAGAAAATTACAATTCAATCTGCGTCACACATGGCTTCATTGTAAAAAAGTTTGACCTTTGCTTTCAGTTTGTGGAATCGCATCATTTGAGGAGGATACGTGTGTTAACTTTACGGTCACACTAAACGGGAATGTTATAATGGCGGACAAGATAACAGGTAAGTGACAGTAATCATTTCCACGCTTTGGATTCTTATGGTTTGTTATAATTTATATTAATGCATGTTTCCTCCAAAGATAACATCACATATCCAAAGTGGTTTACTTGATATTATCGGTAATAGCTTACACATTCACTGTCAATATGTAGCATACATTTCTTTTTAAGATTTAGACTTGTGTTTTTATCTGACGATGTAAATACAATTCCTGACATGCCTGAATGTTGCAATATACAAAATTTATATGAATGACGGTAAAAATGATAAAGTGAGAAAAAGGACATCTTTTACTTCAATAAGTACTACAAAGTGAAATGGACCATTTTCCCCCTTTCTTTATTTATTTGAAGTGTATTTTAAGAAGAAGATTACGTATTGTCAAAACGTCAAACAGAAGAGAGATGCACACTGACGTTCTAGTATGAACGAGTTAAACTGATTTTTCTGTATCATTTTATACTATTAAGATTGTGTGTTTGTTTTCCCAGGAATTTTATTAAAATTAATTAATATATCTATTTAGGTTTTAAGTGATAGTGTAAATCATGTGTCTGGGACCACGTAAAATGTTTTTTTCGCACTGATCCTTGGCAATGATCCTTTTTGTTTAAGGCGCTAACCCTCCCCCGATTTGCAAGGGTTTCCAGTACGGTTACAAGGCATGCGTCCTCTTTGAGAAAGTTACCATTGATTTGAAAGGTCACACATTTTCCGGATGTGCAAGTATACAACTCACGCAGGGGCCAAAGACCGTGAAACAGATCCAACTCGGGTGCTTTAAACTACCTCCGAAATGGAAATACCGCTTATTGGAAAACAAGATCATCGGAACATCCTAGTGAGGAAACTGAACATACGATTACCAATTCAAAATACCCAATACTTTTAAAGCTTTTAAGAATAAATTTTAATGTTTTGTATATCTTTCATGATAAATGGCACATCAAACTCTGGTTTACCTGATCAAGAAATAAAACTGCATAATGATATGTGATTGTGTTTTGCATTATTATTGAAAAGGTTATTTAGAATTGCTATTATTTGCTCTTTACAATCTGAAACGCAGTTACTGTTAACCAGTAAAAGGAAATCAAATATTGTAAGTAAAATAATCGAAACTACATATGACATTACTTCCTAACCCTAGTTTTTGTTTACAATGTTTTTACTGACAAACAGAAAAAGAATGAATGTTACAAAAACTGCCTTAACTGTATGAGTTAAGAACGTAACACACACACAAGTGATAGTACTTTTAGATATTTTGTAAACGATACAGTGTGTCAGGAATACAATACACTATATCATAGAGCCGTATGATCTGTGCTATATTTGTCCTTATAAAAGGGTCCCATGCATAAACAGTATCGTTATCTCCCAGTAACGGTGATTTTGATTCCAATTAAGCTAAAATCACTTATAAGATCTTTACTTTAAAAATGCCTTTCAGTATAAAAACTAGTTCAAGGATACTGTAGGCTTGTTAACTGTAAACGGTGCTGAGAGTAGTTTTCCTGAGTGGTGGAGACAGAATATTCGAAGGTAGGCAATAGGTAGTACAGCAATGATCCTCCAGAGCAAGTGATGGAGGTTAATATATATGTATAATAAATAAGTGATGGGCAGTGCAGATATCATAATCCTTAAGTAAGTAATATGAAGTACAGCTAACGTAATCCACGGTAAATGATGGGTAGTGAAGACAATTTTTCGCGGTTAGTGATAGATATTGACGCTGTACATACATGTATCAACGGAAAATACATACATACAAACATGTATGATATATCGAGGTGTCGTCAAAACCACAACTCGAACACAAAGTCGACAACACAAGGGCAAAGTATGGGCAAAAGCAATATATAAATGGAGACCTCTGACAAAGTACAAGGAGAATAATCCCAGGTGTTCCGAAATGGTAAGCGTCTGTAAAGCAATGTCTTTATATACTCATGCATTGTTACAGTACGTTGCCAGAATACCCACTGTTATTTAAACCATTTATCCATGTACCATGTCCAACAAAATGTCCTCGCTTTAACGGGAATTTATTTTCACCACACAGTGATAAAACTAATAGCGCTAGTTAATACAGGACGAAAACTGAATTGCTAAGGCTGAAACATGACGGAAACAATATTGCAAAGGGTGAGTAAAGACGAAAATTGTAATGCTATGGTTGATACATGACGAATATTGTATAGCTATGACTACCAAGGTGTCGTAATATCAAAGGAAAACAGATAACAGACAGAAACCATAAGTGTTTAAAGTGTTTATTTTCATTCATGTATCGGCATTTTGACGACCATTTTTTTATATACAAAGGTGTAATGACAGTAGTAGGAGTTTCAACAGACATTCGTCGTGTTTAATTTTGAATTAATTTCAAGATAAACTTATTTCGTTTCGTTTGAACTCTTTACTCGCAGTGCAGAATGGCATAGCTATACAACTTTTACAGGCAATATAAATGCGTTATTTTTGAGCTTAAGAATCTCCATACCACTTCCAAAACCTGTTACTAAGTGTAAGAAACTGTATTTAGGCATGACTTTAACGTTGAAACATCATTTCTGAAAGGAATCTATACCTAACCGGACTTCTACATGAGAAATCATAAAAAAAATGAAATTAACAAAATACAATCAACAATAGAGCTGTGCGTGTAACAATTTAGCAGGAATCCTAGACGTCGGATTGCTATCGTACTGTGCTAATGGACTGATCTACTTGGTCAACGAATGTTTCCTGGTCCAACGTTTTCTACAGTTTATCAAATTGCATAGAAAGGTGAGGTTACTGTACAAAAGAAAAATAACAGTGCAGTGAGACAGGATTCATTTAATGTATTACATTTGCGGAAGATAACATAAGGGAGGTAACACAATCCAGTAGTTTTTGCAAGCATTTAAAATAATGACACAATCAGGAAATTTTCGAAAAATGGGGGAACAAAATAAAACATACTTGGCCTCAAAACAATCACAACCAGAAACAAGTTTAAACAATACAATACGATATGAATGAAATTAATTTTGAAGAAGCAAAATACGGCAGGTCTACATAGATGACTATCAGTATGTATTGCATAGATTTTAACATTCAAAGTGTATTAAATGAAGTATATGTAATTCGTTGTGTATGTTAGGTTTCAACAAGACGGTTTGTCGCATTACTGCAACAAATAAGGACCATGAATTTGACAGAATAATGTTTAAAAATTCAAAATAAGTATTAATTTCAACATTTGTTGATGTGTATATCTCACGTAAAATATTGATTTTAAATTATAATTTTCAACTGTGTTAAAGCTTTTCCTGTTTAACACAATTGTGCTTTATTTGATTATTGATACAATCGAGTATTTTTATAAATTCATTTCTGGGCACATATCACATATTTTAATCATCAATAAATCGCCTTAATTTAAATGACAAATATCTTTACAGCTCTTAATATTGAATAAGTGTGCTAAATAAAAGTCTAATTGACTTTACATATAATTATTTATCGATATAATTATTTAGGTTATTTGCAAGAAATGTTTGCAAAAGTAATGAAACAAACCAAGTTTAACTTATTCTAATCAAATGTATATGTATATATTTATGCTACAGATGTAGTAACTGTTCAATGTAGTGTATGTATCGGATCAAAAGAATACAATGGGGACAAATTGATTACACGGAACCCATATAAGTGGTACATATGTACAATGATTCGTGTTGGGAAGGTGAATGCTTTGGGATTATGTTTCTTCTTTTATTCACGCTTTTCTCTGGAGACTCGTTATATGGTTTGGTAGGCATGCCTCGAGTTGATGTAGTTCATCCCATACGTTTGCAGTTTTACAACCAGAATGCCGTCTACAGACGGCTTACAAAGCATGGAAACAGAAAACGGAAACAAGAAGGCAAAGAGGCGTCATAAAAAAAGGCGTCAATTGATTGAATTGAGTTTGCTTCGCCGCTCCCCGCACAAATAAAAATGATCTATCAGAAAAAATTAATTATTTTGATTACAATGTTAAATACGTGTTTGTTTAATTTGTATTACATATGAGATAAAGGATAAGCGACATTATTACGCAGAAGTCCACACTATGTAACAGTTCTCCTGACGGGATCTTACACAATGTTGATATATATATATATAAACTTTGTGGCATGAAAATGCGTTTGCGTTTGTCTATTGCGATTATGAAGAGGTTTACGAGGAGAGGAATGAACGCTGTCTACCCCTGTAGATCACCAGTTAATTCTCCAATTCATAAGAATACTAGCATCACACGAAGTCCTGTCAGAGTATCTGTTATTTACTCTTCATGCTATTCCTCATTTACATTCGCTGTATTTCTATTTTCTTTTGATGTGAGTGACTATGTACTAATTTGTCGGATCTTGTTAGGTAAACAAAGTTGGTTGCGATACTGAGGTACCTTGCATACGAAACCACCATACAAACGTTGTATACGTTTTGAATCAGGTGTATACTATATCTATAGCGCTAGAACGAATTGGCGCAATTGCAATTATTTGGGAAATTAAGCCATCAACACCTTTCTGGCGAGATGAATAGGAAACACATACCACTTAAACATGAATGTGTTTTTACTAACATAACTTTGAAATATGTAACATTCTCACTTCCAAGTATGAGTAGATGGTGTAACTGTCTCAAAATCGGGGAATAGCTTAATCAGATATGTTCTAATGTTGATATTTAGCATATGATGATATTATGATGTCTCCCAAAGGAAGAGGTAGAGGAACGAAAACACTGTGCGTCACAAGCATTTCTTGTCACAAACGTTGGTTGTTTCAAAATTTTGTTGAGTTGTCCGTCTTTTCAGATTCGTCTGGATGGGAGAAAGTACTGTTGATATAGCCATGCCCGTATGAGGCCTCTAGCCCTCCATTTTGCAGATCAGGTGCAGAAGGTACAGTGTTTGTTTGACTGTAGCTACCATTTGCATATCCGCGAGGCTCGCCGGGTTCGTATGATATGACGTTGCCCTTTGGTTTATATATACCGCCTTCGCCATCCATATCGATGACATTGGAAACTTCGACTGTTTTAGAATATCTCGGACCGGTTCTGTTTTCAGGAAGCGCTGGACCCCATGCACTGGTTGGGGTATTTACTCGTTTACAGAACTTGAAAATACAGAAAAAATAATACCTATATTTTGAACGTCTATAAAGTACTTAAATGTTTTACATCAGTGAAGAATTTTAATTCTTTTGTATAGTTTCGAGTGCTTTAAATGTTACATTATTTACATTTTCTTCATGTAAGATATACAATTTGTATGTCTGTCATTATAACCCAGAAAATTGAATAAAATCTATTAGATACAAATCTTAACAAAATAGATATAAACTCGACAGAATAAATCATATTCATGTTTGTTGTTGACTGAAATCATTGAGAAAAAAATCGTGAAAATTGAAAACAAGATTATTTTTCCCTCTTCGATAACACACCACCGTAAAATAACATTTTATGAAAAGTTTGGCAAAATTACATCTGTGAAATTCATAAAATTTAAAAACAAAGTATTCATATGATAGGGTCCAAAATTATCAACGTCAGAGAAATGTTATATTAGATATATTATTTGGCTATTCCCCCTATGGTAGATTTTTCCATGTAACAGTGTATATCAGATATCCACAGACAACACAAAACGAGATGATGTCGTATACCACAATGTTTTGCGCGGTATTTGTAATTCTAAGTTCTGATTGGTTGAAGTTCCTTGGCGATGATATTACTGCGCAATATTGTTTTGTGCAACATTATTTTGTTTTTATCAGAAAAGAATATATGTGCACTAACTGTGAATTAAAAAATGTCTGATTGTCTAAATTAAATTATAAGGGATAACCATAATTATTGTTGGGGTTATACGGTATATATATATTTCTGATTAGAACAAATTCATTTTGCACAAAGCTAACTTTTGTGCATTAACCGCTTCGCGGATACATGCAAAGTGCACACAGTTTATTTTCGGTAGCTACCGTATAACCCCAAAATCAATCCATTTTATTTCTTAAATATTGTCACTTCCACTGGAGACTTTTTAAAAAATATTTATTTTCATTCTGATCGACTGTCTTTCTTCAGAGAACACTCACCGTGAATAGCCCATTCCTGCACATGTAGATAATGTACCAGAGAGGCATACAACATAGAGCGCCTGCTACAATCAACCAGCCAATCGCCTGAGCCCAGTCTGGGTACACATAGCCGTCAGACACAAATTTCTTGTAGTCGATACACTTCGCTACTATAACACCCTGGGAAACATTTACAGTCGTCAAATGTAATAATTATTTTTTTCATCCAAATCAACAGGTCAATTTTGAGTATACATTCAAAAGCATTTCGGTGAACCGCTATTATAACAGCAAACACGTATTTTAACTATGGTAACGTGAACGATACATTTATTTTATTATTTGTTTATTTTGCTTTTTATTCATATTTCTGAAATGGATGTAAAATAATAAAAGTGTCCATTATATACATAATATAGCAAAATAATACTTCTTAAGTAATTAATGACGTAGAATGGCCACATACGGCGTCCTCATTTAGTCAAAAAGGAAACCTAATAAAAGCAATAAATCATTTTTTTCAACTTACCGCCAAACAAATAGGGGAAACAAAACACCACATGATTCCAAAGAAGAAAAAGCTTATCGTGATACAAGTGTTTTGCCCAAGCATCATTTCAATATCCTGTTTGAAATTCCAAAATCCTGAAACAAGTAAAAAGGGATGTTAGTTTCAAGAAATTAATTATTTACAAATTACCACATATTTGGATTTCAATGACGATGAAAGCATTGTTATTTATTGATTGTTACGTCATTCGTTTGTGTGAGGAAATTACGTCGTTTTCTCAAAAATTGATGACGTTACTCTCACAAACATATGACGTAACAATCAATACCTGTTCACAAGAGCAGATAACTCTGCAATACGCAAAGACGGAATAACAAAACACACGTATCGGGATCAAATTTAAAGAGTAATCTTCAGTACCGATACCATATTCCCTACGAATAATTCTGCCTATACGAATACGATTCAAGAAAGCTATATTAGCTCTGTATTTAACTTTCAATTTTATCAACTGTGACAGTAATAGAGGTTTATTACATTTGTACGGAGGAAACATGGACATTATCCCCTAATCGTGTTCTCCATAAGCGGAAAAAAAATATGAATCATGGGAGATTATTAAAGGTCATTTGTTTACTGATGTATCTCCTTACGTTTTGATGTTTTCCTAGTTACTTGTAAGGAGGACGTACATTGTAATGATTAATGATATTGTCTAAAAACATTAAATTGCTATTATGATAGTAACATCCCTTTGAACACGTTACACTTATATCTGGAAAGTACTGAATTCATTAGTAAAGTGTTGAATTTAACAAATGTCAAGGTAATACACTTACCGTAAATGAAGTTAATGGCAATGAGCTCAGCAAGTCCGATAAATAACATAGGAAACCCACTGATGAAATGGTCTGTCAGCTCAAATATGTAGTAGCCTCCCTGCAAACACAACGAATTGTTATTCTGTTAGCACAAACACGGTCAAATATAGTTACGTTCAGTTTTCCTATTCCTCGTTTTTTTGTTTATTGCTCTCTATGATAATCTACAAAATTGTAGCTTGAAATCAATAATAAACCGTATATATGGATGAATATAGTGATGATGATGATGATGATGATGATGATGATGGAATGAATTTCACTATTTCAACATGTATGAATGTGTGTATGTGTGATGATGTCCTGTGTATTGTACATGTACTGGAAAAATTTGAAAAATAAACAAATACAAAAAAAAACCACCAGTAAACCGTTCAGTATTTACCTCTGTGACCATAGGCAGTCCGAGCAAAAATCCAGTGAGGCATATCAACAACCGGAAACCAATCTTTCGCCATTTTGTGTTTAAGATATTGCTAAACTGATCCATGAGACCGGTAATGACAGCTTCCACAATAGAAAACTGTAAACAACAGCAATCAGAATATTTAAACCAGTGTCAACATAAAACGAAGCAGTCGGAAATCAGCTCAATTACATAAAGGTATATACAAATACCGCGGAGACACAAGATCAATAGGAAATAAATCATGGCCACAGACATCAAAAACATAACTGAAGATGTACATTTAGCAAGAGCATTGGAAGTAGGGATTTGAATAAAGTTTTTGTATGAACATTTTATATTTCGGTATTTGATTGGCCATTAAAGAGATGCGGAAATATTGATTATGAAGTTTCATTTTGTATGGCATACTTCAATAAGAAACCGGATTTATTAAATGTCTAGGGAATTTACCTGAGAACTGAAGCCAAGAGTCATCATCATGAAGAAGAAGAGGATGGCCCATAATGTAGGTACTGGCATCTGTGAGAGGCCTTCTGGGTACACAATGAATACTAGACCCGGACCTTAAAACCAGTAATACAATAATTGGTGAAATGAAGAAAGCTGCAGATGGTAATTGGTAATGTTTTAATGTATTGATATCGAGTAAGAATCTAAAATACCAAATCATCTCAATGGTATCTATTCATGAAATAGTTGTTTCTATTGCGGTGATAATTTCTAGGAGAAATTTGAAGAGACTAAGGGTCATATGCAGTTTTCCTTTTTCTATACGTCATTTTAACTATTCAACATGATTCAAGCAAGCTACAGGAAAGTTTGTTTGATCACAAACCACTTGCTTGAGCACGTGAATGGCTTCATTAATGCAGGCTCATATACATGTAGCAATTACAATTGTATGCACAATCAGGCAATATGGAAACTGTAAAAACTTTTCTACACATTAGTATATATTGCTGAAATTCACTGCAATATTTTATTTAAACCGTGTCTTTTTGAAGGTTTGAACTGCTTCCAGTTCCGTTAAAGTTTAATGGAAACAATTAAAACTAATATTTCAAAACATATAATGCTTCACCGCTTAGATGTCTCATCAAACATTGCGGCTGATTATTGCATTAGGAAGACTCTTTCCCATGATGCTTTTGGGGCTTCAATTCAAACAAACACGTGTGAGAAAGTACAGTATACACTTACCACCGGTAGCGACATCTTCCACAGACACACCCTTCGAGTATGCCATGAATCCAAGCACGGAAAAAATGGCAAACCCGGCGTAGAAACTAGTTAAACAGTTGATTACCGGCACGAGCAAAGCATCCCTGTAATGAAAAGCTTAATTAGGACAGGATTGCTACAGATTTGACTTACGTCGAACTAAATTGTCTAAATCAATGTTTATATGAACAAACATTTTTATGATTTATTTTTAAATATGCTGTGCAGAATCCTTCGACACATATGTTAATATTATTATGCAATCGAAAAAATTGATGTTTTATTCTACGAGTATGCGACATACCAATTAAATTGATTAATTGGAAACATTTCTTACTACTTTCAATGTTAAGTACATGTTCCAGTTGATTTTTAGCAATATATAAAAACATATCAGGATTTAAAACATGAACTTTTCACCAACACAATTAGAATCTTAAACTTCCAGAATAAAACAGTTCAATGTTTTTAAAAAAAAGGTAATTTGGGAGTTTCGTGTTCACATCTACCCAAATGCCAACTACTCTTTTCACCTAGATATATCTATCCTTCACACAAGGTTACAAAGTTTTAATCCAAACGTAATTTACAACAACTTACAGTATATCATATAGCATCTGAAAATATTCATGCATTAAGCTTGTCTCGTAATTTAAACTCACGAAGAGCATAAGAATGATACAAATTCGCGAAAAACAACTGGAAATCATCAGAGAACTTCTAAACTTCTTACCGTCAGCACACTGTTTTGTCTTACTTTGTCTTCTTCCACAAGTCGTTTTGTTTAATGACTTACTGTTAATAAAAGAAACCCAAATAGCAAGGTAAAACTAACCTTAAGGTAAGATTAGTGAACTTATTGTAACTGGCCATAGCTATAAGTCCTCCCTGACATGCGCTGAGTGAGAAAAAGATCTGTGTGGCAGCGTCACTCCATACCTTGAATTAACAAAATTGAAGGCAATGGAACTTATGATTCGTGCATAAAACCACAAATCGCATTGTTATTTGATTCAATGTGTTTCCATGCGTTAACGTTCACCAATAACTGCTAAAGTAAATGATTTATCTTTGTTTAAAAAATGAACGTAGCTACACACAAGGAGACTGCATCTTTAAAATCTAGTAATCGATACAATTTGCAAAATATGAATTACACTGCATCATACAAACGGTCCTTCAAAACTCCTCAGTAAGTTAGAAAGCAGGTTAGAAAACAAAACAACAAAATGCTTCAACGCAGGACTAGGGTTTGCTTGTTTACAATACGATGTGCAATTTTGATTAACTGTATTTATAAATGTATATATACTGTATAAATACATATATATCAATTCAATTTGTTACTTACTTTAGCGTAGATGAATTAATTTAATTCAGGGGAACAATTTAAAGTGAATCATTGACGATAATGCGAAATATTTATTTGTCAAAAATGATAACAATCATTTCAAATATGCAAAGTCTAAAAAGAGAAATAGCGTTGCACTGCAATTATTTTCCTAGTCAAAATAAAGAATTCCTTCTATTCGGAGATAATGTTGTAATCCGAAAATAATTATAGGCATCAACGAATTCATCTCAGTTTTAGCATTGGAACTCTCTCATTCGGAAACAATATCTCATCTACTAGAACCCACATTATCGTCGATGACTTTATCCTAGATTAAGAAATGGAACGTTCTCTTTGATAATCGACATGACATCTACTAGAACCCACATTAGCGTCGGTGACGGAATCACTGGTAAGGAAATGGAACGTTCTCTTAAATAATCGACATGACATCTATTAGAACCCACATTAGCGTCTGTGACTTTATCCAAGATTAAGAAATGGAACGTTCTCTTTGAAAATCAACATGACATCTACTAGAACCCACATTAGTGTCTGTGACTTTATCCAAGATTAAGAAATGGAACGTTCTCTTTGAAAATCAACATGACATCTACTAGAACCCACATT
>JAUMHH010212437.1:0-12663 GCA_032359455.1 Chlamys rubida | reverse complement strand
AGGGCCAACATCAACCTAGACTTAACCAAGGGCCAACATCAACCTAGACTTAACCAAGGGCCAACATCAACCTAGACCTAACCAAGGGCCAACATCAACCTAGACCTAACCAAAGGCCAACATCAACCTAGACCTAACCAAAGGCCAACATCAACCTAGACCTAACCAAGGGCCAACATCAACCTAGACCTAACCAAGGCCAACAAATGGCTTAAATTTAGTTAAGTGCCAATGACAGTTTGCACCCAGGGACCAACCACCCAGAATCAATCAAAATTCTGCACTGGCCCATCGTTGAACAAAGAACAAAAGGAAAATCTATCAATTAGCTGTCTTTTGTAATTTTAAAGTCACATGATTATAAAGATGATTAGGAAATAAATAAATTTGATTTTAAAAATTCAAACATTGCATCTTAATTCTAACTACCAAATTTGTGATCATAATCTCCTCCCTGTCCAACCTATTACATGCATCCCCTGCCCCCCAATGCCCTATATCCTATATACATCCCCACAATCCCTACTCCATCTATCAGGTATTTTCCCCACCCCTTATCATACATGTAAGATGTTGTGTTGTCCCTAATAATATATTTGTATTTCCCTCCTCCCTTTCCCCCTCCCAAATCATGCATGCCTCTTTCCCAGGCCCCACCTATCATACATGTATCTAGTACCATAAAGTTCAAAGGCAAACTGTAAACCACCTAACACATTTGGCAAATCACTCATTCCTACATCTAGTCTAACAAGCAAATGAGGTTTCCTTTCAGAAGTGTTTTTTATTAATCTAGTAACTTTAATATCCAGAGAATAATAATTACCTCAAACATTGATACCAAAGGTTTCCAATCTTCCATGGCGGTGTTAGGTTTTGGGCCTAATTACAAGAAACCAAATCAGCCGCTCCCTTACCTCAAAGTGAGGGAATCACCTCCTTCAATTAGGCCATGGGAACTGTGAGCTTCAATGTTCTGACAGAAACACCGATAGTTAGTTTTTTATGCCCCTAACATGTGCTTGTTTGAACTTACATAATGCCTTATTACACTCCAATTACTACTTCACACTGTTAGTAATGTACAGTAATTGTTCCTGTATCCTCGTATAACTACAATCCAGGTTTGTTTCAGAGCATTTTATTTCAACTCTACATAGATCAGGTGAATATAAAAAAAAATATATTAAAACCAATGTGGATATTGTAAACTGCAATATGTTCACCCACCCTCTGGCATCTTGAAACAAATGTGGTTAGTGTTAAATTTGCCTACATATACTTCTATCAGAATCGCTAGCCATTGACCACTATACATATACATATATATCTTTTGCCTCTTGAATTTGATCTCCCATTCAAATGCAGACAGATTGAATGCAGAGCTAGGACAAATCTTACTTTTATACCACAAGAGGCTGCTGGTTCGCTAATTTTTACCGGATATGTTTGTGCCAATTTGACGATTGTCAAAAGTACCTGAATTTGTTAAACCTCTAACGTTGTTAAGAGTAGGGCAAATCTACCTTGTTCTACAGGAGCCGATTTACACAAAATAAAGTTTGCTGACGAAAGTCAGAGGCTTTACCTAAAAGAAACCTTTATGGTATTGGACCAAAACCTCTAGACTACTGTTCCAAAATTACCTCTAAAGGCAAAATACAAATCCAGCCAGATCTCTAAGCACACGTGGTCTGAGGTATGTGTAGAATCTGGAGGAGACGCTTCCTTGTTCATCAGTTATTAGAAAACGGAAATGCCCTATTACAAGTGTTGGCCCTACTGTGTCTGTGTGTCTGGTATGTCCCCCTCCCCTGTTGATAGGTTGGGAGGCTACTGAACTATAGGTAGACAGACAGTAGTAATACCCACCAGTTAGGAAGCTGGACTTGGTGGCCATATGCTGTTTTGGTCAGATCACCCCCCTCCCCTCCCTGTGGGTGCTACTCATGATGTATAAACAAACAATTATACCACGCTGATCAAAGTAACCAACACTTAGCTGGCCTGACCAGGACAGTGTAGGGGCAAACACAACACATACTTCAAAATAACATAGAGGCTATTTCTAAAGGATTTCAGCTGTCAGGAGTTTCATTCAGCAATATATTGCTATTTAAAAACTGGTTATTATTTATTTACTAGTTTTGAGGACAGAAATGACTGCTGTTTAGGAGCTTTGAAGATCAATGTTGAGGAAGCTGTACCAGAATCCTGCAGTAACTACCCGTCTGGGGTTTATTATACTAAGGACCAACTTGTGAGACAAGAATGTATAGATATATATGTAAAACGAGGGGCGACGTGTAAAACCAGCAGGCCACCCTATCAGGTGCCGTGAACAAGTATGACAGAAGTCTACAAAATGTGCCATTCCCTTAATCACCAAATAACAACAAGAATTGTATACATTGCAAAAATTCCTAAGCGAAAGGTCAATAGGAAGGAGAGAAACCTTCCGAGCAGTACAGGAATGACCATCTAACTTCCTTGTACCTTCCGGACAGAGAGCAGTACAGGAATGACCATCTAACTTCCTTGTACCTTCCGAGCAGTACAGGAATGACCATCTAACTTCCTTGTACCTTCCGGACAGAACACACCAATGGCTCTTTCAAAGATAGAAAACAGTTCAAAGACCTCAATACAAAAACGTCTTTGTTGTAAACATTAACTACACAAACAAATAAATATATATCTGTCAGCATCGTCTGGCTCAAAGGTACCATTCAAAACTTCAGTCACACCATTTCTCTGATTAACACTGGCTGCCAGCACAGACAGGTGAATGTTTAATCAGCATGTGACAGAAGCTTGAATTGCAGTCCAAGTCTGACTCATGCTTGCATGTATTTCAATCAAATTGTGACAGAAGCTTGAATTGCAGTCCAAGTCTGACTCATGCTTGCATGTATTTCAATCAAATTGTGACAGAAACTTGAATTGCAGTCCAAGTCTGACTCATGCTTGCATGTATTTCAATCAAATTGTGACAGAAACTTGTATTGCAATCACTTAGTACTCATAAGTTTTGGCTTATATTATATGGCAAAGCCTTATCGCACAAAAAATAATCTATATCACACAAGTTTCAAAACTAAGTTTATGCTATGGTATATTTACACAAATTGTGACTGACATTGATATTTAGTCAGTTTTTTATTGTCCAAAGTACATCTGATGAAGCTATTACTTGACATCCAGAGAAAATCACATGGCTCTTGGAAGATATGAAGTGAAAATGACATGATGACATGGTGAACACAACACTTGGCTCTCACATGATATCGAGAACACTGTCCAAGTCTGTGCAGCAATGTTTAATGTATGGGGCCATCCCTTGTAGTGATAATTGTATATATAAGCTGACTAAGTTACACAACCAATTCTTCCTCTACAGAAAAATATGAGCCTCATGTAATTTTGATTCACCATTCTAATGTTTTCTTTCATCTAACATGACCTGATCTGGGGAATCTTTCACATCCAACTGGATACATTACAGGCCCATTAGGCTACAGAACCTGGGTGTAGCAAGGTGTCTGGAAAACCAGTGAATAGGAAACAGGAACCACACAAACCCTGGCCTAGTGTCTCATCACGGTGATTTGGATCTGTGAGCAGGCCAGGTACCACTATCACACAGATATTAACAGCCTGATACAGGTTAATAAACCCCAATACACACCTCATCTCTATACCACATGCACTTTTATCATCTGCAGGCATGGACTGCACCCGCTACAGATGGTAAAGCTTTAAGTGTATTCTCAACTAACATTCTTTGAAATACACAAATAAGCCTTTCAGATTTAAATAAAAGATTGCTCATCAGGTTCAAATTTTGAAATCCTTTCATGTACAGAAGGTTTACATTTGATCAAGGAGAAGAACTATACACTGTTTGTGTCCATGTCATCTGTGGTCATGCATTAACGTAACATAAAAATCTTTAAATTCTGTAATTTTTTATTGAATAGTTGTCCAGTTAAATGAATGTACCAGCACACAATTTGTGTGTTAAATGGTGATTACTCTCCATTGCAGTGTGCTGGCAGCTACTACAAGAAGGAGCAGCTTTCATCAGAAAATACCAACAAAATAAAGCTGTTCTTTCTGAAGAATGAAATGTCTATAGTACACACCTGTAGGTTTTACACTTTGTCGTACTACAGAGCGACTTTATCTCAACAGCTCAGTGTGCCAAACACACTCCCCCTCCAACAGTGTAGCATTGACAGAGTCTGATTTATAGAGACGTAAGGTTGCCAGGTCCCTTCATTTTTATACAGTTTAACTGAATGGGCAATGGTGCTATCCTTTGTCAAATAGACTAGAACTATAGTGGTGCTGCCACTAGTCACAGAGACCATGCATGGCCAGGGGACCTAACTGGTGCTGCCATCTGTCACAGGGACCAGGGGACCAAACTGGTGCTGCCCTCTGTCATAGAGGGACCAAACTGGTGCTGCCCTCTGTCATAGAGATCAGGGGACCTAACTTGTGCTGTCCTGTCACAGACTGACCTATACAATAGGGTGACTGTACTCAGACTCTAAATCAGATGATAGTAGTGATCTGCACCCTTCAAAACTAAACAGTTGAGGGCCAACTGGGGTTAACAGGCAAATAATTGTCATTTTTGACAATTATTACTTTAATATCCAAGATAGGTAGAAGTAGATGACATATCTTCTACCATCAAAACACAGATGTGAGAACAGTGTACAACAACACATAGGTGGAAGCAGTTCATTTAAATGTGATTTAATGCACATGCATGCATTATAAATTACAGTAGAACAAATTCTATTCCCAAACCTATTTTTTACCGATATTCAATCTACTAATAGTATTTTTAACAGCTTTTATTTCGTCTAGTTCATAAAAGCGATTTCGCAGAACCTCCATCCATCATTTGCGCTATCCATCATACCATTCACAATCTAACCCATTTTGCAGTGGCAGCAGCACCAGCACCACCCACCTGTGTACAACAATGGCCTCTGGGCCGAGTTCTACCTGTGACAGCTAGGATCTCCTACCTGGTAATCAATCAGGTAAATTACATAATTAGGACCAAAGTTGAGGATGGAAGAGAAATAAATACTGATGTTGTACCACGGTCCCAGACGTGTTCACAACACCTTTTCTTACACATATTAATTCAGGACATCAATCTTGGAGACAGCTAAATCAATTTTTTCAATTACGAAATCACAATCCTGTTACTGGTTGTATAAAGTATATTTAATGAAGTAGGTCATTGATTCAGAACTATTGCCAGTATCCTCTGCAGTATGTCTTTGTGAACAAAACAGCAATTTAAAAGTGATAAGAAATTTTTAATTCTGAAATTCTGTATTCTGGTATTGATTTTTTCCAAGAGATCCCCCATCATATATCCTCCTTCCCCCACCACCTCCAGTACCTGCACGAGCCTCCTCCACACCTTGCATCTCAGTATCACACCTTGTATCCGAGGGATCTCCTTCATTTTCATCCACCTCACTCTTTACTTTAGATTATCTAAAGGAATCTATTTCCTTTCATGACACACAGTACCTAAGGGATCCCCAACATCCCCCCTAACTATACCCAGGTCCCTATATGTGAAATCCCTAACAACTCCCTCTAATCCATCAAACCATGTACCTGAGCGATGACTCTCAAATCTGCCCATCTTGACCCCTCACTACATCCTGTACCTGACAAATTCCCATCCTCACGCCATTCATTCATCACACAGACAAGCACCTGTCTTACCATCGACCAGGTAAAATTGCTATCCCCCACCCCCCTTTTTTTCACACACATTTCTCCCATTGTGACAGTTAGCAACAATTTCTAATTGAATAATTATAGATGCACTGAGGGTTATGGGCCACAGCTCCAGCAGGTGATTGAAGATAAATGAAATGAACTTCATTGCGGCTATAAAATGTTTTACAATACCATTAATGCTAAATTGATGGTGGGATTAATCTGTATGGATATCCGGGATGACATCAGAAGCGATCTGACCAGATTCTTCTTTTCCTATCATAAACCGTTAAAATTTCCAGCATTTGACGAAGAATTCCTTTAAACGTAATAAATTTCCTGAAAAAATGTAATGTGTTTCCATGCACCTGTCGCTTAATGATCTGTTATCTTTTTTCACTGGGTGGAAATGATATAAAATTAATGAAGATGTTGTAAAAGGTTTAGCTAAGCACTTAAAGTGATCAAAAGAGCAAACAGAATTTGTCCTGTTAACAATTAGCTACGTAATGTACCTGTTTAATGTTGTTGATATAGGTGTACTTCAAAGCTACGTCATGTACCCGTTGTTGTCGACATATAGCTATACTGCAAAGCTATGTCATGTACCTGTTTAATGCGGACTGGTGTACTTCAAAACTACGTCATTTACCCGTTGTTGTCGACATATAGCTGTACTGCAAAGCTACGTTATGTACCTGTTTAATGCGGACTGGTGTACTTCAAAGCTACGTCATGTACCCGTTGTTGTTGACATATAGCTGTACTTCAAAGCTACGTATTAAATGAATCTGTTTAATGCTGACTGGTGTACTTCAAAGCTACGTCATGTAGCTGTTGTTTTTGGTATGAGTACTTCAAAGCTATGTAACAAAACTTTTGTTACATGTTTGGTAATGGTATGACGTGTACTTCAAAGCTACATCAGGTACCTGTTGTTATATATAAAGGTGTTTTTCAAAGCTACATCAGGTACCTGTTGTTATATATAAAGGTGTTTTTTAAAGTTACATCATGTACCTGTTGTTGCCTGTTTGATGTTGTTGGTACAGGTGTACTTCAAAGCCTGCATTAAAAAGTTTCCATCTGCATTAATAGTAGATCCTACATTTACCTCTGGCTCAATGCTGAAGCCAACTGATCTGCTGTAAACTCATAGTCATTATGAAACTTTGAAAACAATGTTATTTTCTAGGTCAATATAATTTTCTTAATATTCTTCTATCCAAAATATGTTTTATCTTCTCTGTACTTATATATATCCTTAATTCTTAAATATACATCTGACATACATGTAATTACGTAACTATTTTACACATGATCATGAACTAATAATTAACTGGAAGGACTGAAGTCTTTACTTCCAACTGACTGGGAGTAATGTACTGTTGGACACCATCTTGTTTACAATAGATCACCATTATTACCATGACAGTGAAGATAAACGTGTAAGTCGACCTGTGTTACATATATAATATACACATGTGTGTGACATGCACATCCTACACTTTTTATAGCATGCATGTGGATTGCATGCCAGAACATGTAACCCAATGGGAGTGTACCTTATAACCTCAACACACTGCAGTCTCTCTGTCAGCACACACAAAATATACACAACACCTTCTCCAAATTTTGGCCAAATTCATTTAAATCTTGATGATAGTTTATAAAACAGTCCTGACACAGCCTTGCTACAACCTCCACTGGGTGCCAACATTATGAGTCTCCACCCCTGCAAATTTATAATAATATCACAAAACCATATAAACTTTCATATATTGCCAAGAAGCTTCCATACAGATTTATTATGTACTAAAAACTGTGGTCAAAATCATGTCCACTACATCAGTTTCAATATGACAGCCCTAATTCTGTTATTTTTTGTCTATTTGGTTCATTTCCTGATACATCTTCACCATGCATGTAATCAAAATAAGTGTTTCGCACTGATCAACCCATTATTGCCTTCTCCCAAGGAAACAGTGTTCACCTAAAACAACTACGAAAAATAGACAGCTGCATACAATACGCCATTCCACCTCTCCTTAATTGTGTAATTAAGTACATGTTCTTACAAAGTGTACAAGATGTCCCGACATGTGGACAGTTCACTGCTATTGAAGGGTTATCATTGATCAGGCCTGTATTTGGGTGGCCGAGTGATGAGGCGAACATGTGCCCCGCAAGTCAGTAGTCGGGACAGTCAGACAACTCATTTTATTCTTGGACTTAAAATCAATTAGTTTCTGACAAAATTGTAAATCATCTTTGGAAGGTATAGACCATAGGCACCCTTGATAGCTTTGCTGTCACTGATGTTAAATTACTTTTATTTATCACTAAAAATATAGAGATAGTATGATTGGTCTGCTGAACAACTACAGCAGGCAATGTAAACCATTTAAACTAATCCATCAATCATTTTAACAAAAAAAAAACAATTAAGTAGGAAAATGTTGTCACCATCTAAACACCCTTCGATCTCCCGTTACAGATGATTATTAGTGTTTTATGGAAGAATAAATCTTAAGCGAAGCTATTGCATATAATTACTAAGCAATTACTATGTAGAAATCCATTGTTTGTATAAGCATTGTTATATTGGAGCTATATGCAATACCTCACTAAGGCCTTTAATTTCTAGATGTTTTATGTGAACAGTAAATCTGTTTTGTTTAAACTGCCCATCACATTCAACAATCAAAACAAAGGTTCTAACTTCTCCATTAGCAGTCTATGGTCATTAAGTCAGGAACATTTTAAACATGGAAATAGACAGTTTTTGTACAAGCAAATCTCACAAACTACTGACAAAATAGAAAAGAAATTTAACATAATGACATGCCTGCCAATTTTCATGTCCATTTTTTAAACTCTTTTTATTTGTTACAGTACTAAATAGTTTTACGATTAAAAAAATCAAAATTAATAAAAAAAAAAAAAAATCCCAAAAAAACAAAATACACATACACATAACTTCATTTTTACTTAATTCTAAGCTAACCCTTAACACACATTATATCAGTACTAAATGTACTTTATATAACCCTTCCTTATTATTTGATTTCGATGTAAATGTATCTCAGTTTTGAGGAAATAAACATATGATGATGATGATGAGGCTAAACAATTGAGAGTTTCACTGTGGTGTTTCACACATACTTGTTTTGGATAAACCTGTAGTGCAAATAGTCAGGATACAATAATTGGTCTGGTCCTGTTTATCTTTTATACTTGAAACACTGTTTTGAATTTTTGTTTGTTTATTTTTCCTTTTTTGTCTTTTTTACATAAGTCCTCAATAAATGGTTTTCTTTTCAGAAATTATTTCAGAAGTGATGCCAGAAATGCATACCTACTTAGATTTTAGCAGCAGTTATTTAACAGGGGTCTTTAATTTTATTTCTACATTTTTCATTTTTTGAATGATGTTTAAAACAGATTTCAACAACAATAATGGATAAGGAAATGACCATTTGGTCTGCTCTTAATATGAGTGCAACAGGAGATGAGAGCAGCGTGTCAGATTCTGTCCACACCAGAGACTGAACTAGCCACCCTCAACTTCTCACTCGTTCCCTTTACCACCTGAGCTTAAGGGAAATGCCCTTCTGTACAAAGCTAGTAGTGCCCAAGATCAAACCTGCAACTCTCTGTATACAATTTTAGTCTGTTGTTCTACCAACTAAGCTAAAAGAATATTATCTCTTATAAGCATGTACGCATGTGTATATTGTCTACAATGTAAACCTGAACTTTAGTAGTCATGAACAGCGGAACTACTCAATTAAATCAAAAGTTTCTTGATTGTTTTTAAGGGATGACTAAGTAGTAATGCACTGTAATATTATGTAAGAATTGTGAACATTAGTTGGCCACTTTTTTCACCAGCTAATAATCATATCCAGAATCAGAGACCTATATTACAATATATACGTCTCTGCCAGAATGAAGGTAGTCCAGCACTTCATTGACACCGACTTTTGGGTACAGTAGAGCTGTAGATGTCAGCTCCAGATGTTGACCGGTGCATATATCTGCAAGTGAGGCATGGGTGTTTTTTTAACTGAGAGTTAACAAATGGAAACTAGGTTTTACCAAACTTTTTAAGGACTGGTTGAAGTATATTTAAAAGCTCCTGAACCCACCAAAGCATCATCACTGTCATTGTAGCCGGGTGATAATGAACCCTTCGCATTTCAAAAGATGGCACTGTTTTTATATTTTTGGATTTTGTCACTATTATCTCATAACTTAAATCCATACAATATGTATGAAGTGAGTATAGAAGTCAACTCACCCGGTTATAAGGGTTTTGTCACGTTATTGTCGTCTTCTGATGCAATGGCTGCAGAAGCAAAGACGTCTGCCATTTTGATGAGTAGATCTTTGTGTATCACATGACTTACACCGTCACGTGATATCGAATTTTGTTACCCGCCAATATTTGGTACAGATCACACAGCAGGTATGATATGATTTAGCGACGATAATATAGCCTAATTAGTAGCTCTATTTTATGATAGTAAAATAATCAGGTTTTTCTGACAGCATTGTGCCTTGACCCCATACAATTGAAGAGTTTAATTATATAATTTATATTCAAAAAAATATCCATCCTATTACCTATATTAAGAAACCAGTAAATAGGTATACCGATATGCTAATAAATCGAAGCATTTGTCCTTTAAATTATCGAACTGTAAAATTCCTTTTTCCGCTGCATTGGCAAATGTTCAAACCTGTTAATGTTTCGTACATAATGGTATATCATCAGACAAGTGACTACGTACGTGGGAACAGAACGTCCCGTAAATACCCGTGACAAATCTAGACACATGAGCATCACAAGCAAGTCATGTATGAACCGAATAAACCGAGAAACATAATAACCCTAGCATCACCCTCTAATTAATTATGGCTAAGGAGTCAGCGAGTATATTTGGATATTTACTATAACTTGGACCAGGGGGACGGTCTGAGGTGATACAGTGGGGTAGCTAAGACGCCGCCCTCACGTATCCCACGGCTAGATTACCTGTCATGTGTTAATCGCAAAACTAGTCTTCTTTGATAAACGGCATAGTAAAAGACGCCGAGCGATGCTTTGATCTATATCTCAAAACACCATCGTGTAGAGAAACAGTTTAATTAATGTATATATACATATATACACAGCTTAATATAAAATCGTGTTTTCCACGCGCGCGAGATGTACTACATATCGCGTCGGCTACCAGCATAACACGTCACAAGACGCCCTAAAAACGAACACCAAGATATAAATAGGAACCTACTGAGTGCAATAACTAGGGTGCTCTCAGGACAATTGACCAGTGAAGTGGTGACCAGTATCGATGTACGAAGGAAACTAGGAAGTTGGTATAGATAAACGAGTGCTAGGTCAGCATCACTGTCATTACATGTGTGTACACATACCTACCATTAACCTTGTAGTATCAATAGTATGAACAAATGGCATGCGCACTACTTGATTTAGCATTAAAGGGGCCATCTCTCTAGTCCCTACACGCCACAAAGAGGCCATCTCTCTGGTCCCTACACACCACAAAGGGGCCATCTCTCTGGTCCCTACACACCACAAAGAGGCCATCTCTCTGGTCCCTACACACCACAAAGGGGCCATCTCTCTGGTCCCTACACACCACAAAGGGGCCATCTCTCTGGTCCCTATACACACCACAACAATTACACGTCAAAATACACACTTCGCCATACGGGATATCAAATAAATCATATTTTTATTGGGATATTGACAGAAAATTCTTGCGAAAATAGTCCTAAGTGATAGTGGTGCTGCCGGACCTCGGGTAGCTTCCACACGACAGAAACGGATAAATCGGAACACAATCACCATTGATTTATGAAATTACTCAACGTTTTATTACCAGTCCTTCCAGTATTAATCATGAATAGACACCTACGCTCATAACAAAAAAGAACACTATGCATTTTAACGACATTGCGAAGAAACAGGAGAGGGGTGAGGCGTTCATTAAGATCGCGATTATTGTGAATAATTAAAAACTTTAGACAGCCTATTGGTCGCATTGATTGGAACTGGATCATTGCATGGCAATAAGACAAATGTCGCTCAAAAAGATATGTTTCCAATTGAGATTGGAATGGACATGCGCTGAAACACGATATGACTGCGAGTAGCGAGAACGAGGCTTGAGCAGACGATAAAGAGAACATTCCCAACACGGGTAACTGCTAATGGCGAGTCGGACACCGCATCTCATCCCTCATTATTCTAGATGAAGTACTGCCCTTGTTAAATCTCAATATCTCTTGCGGACTATCTCAATATCTCTTGCAAACTTTCCACTTTTGTAGACTTCTGTTGAAATCATATTTTCGCTTAAGGACTTTCTACATTGGTAGTCTCCTGTTAAAATCTCATCACTTGAAACGGAATTTCTTTGGTGGCAGACTCCTGTAAATTTAATTATCTTTCTTCTTTGGCCGACGCCTAATTTTTTAAATCTCGTTATATTGATTACGGACTTTCTGCTATGGCCGACTCTAGTTCCATCTCATCATCTCTGATGGACTTAGATCTGGCTTCGGCCGACTCCTTCCCTGTTATATTTAATTACCAAGATAACGGACTTTCTACTATTGCCGACTCCTTCTAAAAAATCTCCTTACCTAGATAACGGACTTTCTACTATTGCCGACTCCTTCTAAAAATCTCCTTACCTAGATAACGGACTTTCTGCTATTGCCGACTCCTTCTAAAAATCTCCTTACCTAGATAACGGACTTTCTACTATTGCCGACTCCTTTTAAAAACCTCCTTACCTAGATAACGGACTTTCTACTATTGCCGACTCCTTCTAAAAATCTCCTTACCTAGATAACGGACTTTCT
>JAUMHH010212426.1:0-12663 GCA_032359455.1 Chlamys rubida | reverse complement strand
TTTTGCGTTCTGTGTAAGTATTTTGCGTTCTGTGTAAGTATTTTGCGTTCTGTGTAAGTATTTTGCGTTCTGTGTAAGTATTTTGCGTTCTGTGTAATTTTGCGTTCTGTGTAAGTATTTTGCGTTCTGTGTAAGCATGTTGTGTTTATTATTTGTTATTTATGGTTTGTTTGTTGCTTCCTCTACACAATAATAAAAAAGATGAAGCTATTTATTTTTCACTAATACTGTGCTACATTGTATGCATGTGTGTATTTGTGTTCGTGGCGGCGGTGGCGGTGGTGGGAATAGTGTTACATTGTACGTGTACACAACTAATGTCTCAAGTATATATACATGTATATATTCATTATAAAGCGGAAAAGACAATCCGGCTTAAATTGTTTCGGAAACTGCATATGTTGCTATTGACTCGGTCAATTAAATAAGGGGTGTACGGGCTAGGGCTGGGCGTAATGTCAGAAGTCTGACTAAATGATACAACTCAATCATTTTAAACCTGCCAAGAATTGTTTAGTACGTATATTCTTGTCATAAGCTTCAGACAGCTTAGTCATAATAAATGTTTATGAAAAAGTACTTTTTCAAAAATGGAATAGTCTAATGAACAGATCTTACTGAAAGTTAAAAGGAAGTGTGTTGACATCCGGTTCCGTCATTGATAACATACGCGTGAAAGACTTTAGAGAACCTTTTCAATATTAAGTTGTAATAGCTATGTATTTCATAGTACAATGGGTGTTTATTTTGATCCTGTTCGCCCGGATATGTGGACAAATTTCTCAGGCTTCTGTCATTGAAGCAACTACCGAAACGTCGCTAAAATCTTGGACAGAGGCATCAACATCCGGAGCCTGTCAGTTGGCAGGAGGTACGCAATCCAGCGGAATATCTTTAGGGTCACTGACGTTTAACGTGACAGATTCACAGTTACCGACATCGGAGGTATGGATCGGTGCGACAGTTTCGTATTCGGGGTGGATCGAGCTTCAAAGTTGTAGGTTAGGGAAAGAAATAGAAACGACCTATCGCTATGACATTAGTAAAAGTACGGACCCTGCGGAAACGTGTCTCGATAAATGTGGGAATACGACATTTTATCTGACTAGTGAGTGGTGTTATTGCCCTGCAGGTGTCACTTATTCCGAAATACCCGGCTGCAATGTTAAGTTTTGCCAGGGAGATCGACTCTGCGGTGATGATGTTCAAGTATTTAGTACTTTCACTTACTACTGCATGTGTAAGTATGACCCCGTAAGTGTGGGCAGTGACAATTTGATAGGCGAATGCAAGAAAGTCGTCCACGATGATGAAAATAATGTGCAGATTATGACGGCCGATTGTGCTGATGAAAATCCTGTTTTATGTGTTGCTTTGGACAATGGGAACCAGTACATTCCAGGAGGAATATCGAAATCCTGGGCTGTTGCTGCTTCCGTGTGTAACGGCGAAGGAGCAATAATTGTTGGCGCGGAGGGTGCAAGCGTTCCATTTAACGGCAACTACGTTTACTGGATAGGTGTGTTTCGTATTGCGCACGTGACTTGGGAGACAACACATAATGGGATACCTAATTATTGTTTATCCGTGGTTATAAATTCGAACGGAACTGCCAATAAGAACATTCGCACGTGCTCTACACAATTGCCAAGTCTTTGTGAAACGACGCCAGTAGTGACTGTGACACAAACAGTGTCACAAGAACAAACAACTTCCGTTGTTACGACATACGGTTCGATGCAGGAAACAACAATGGATTCGAGCTCGTCAGGTCAGAATACTACAGCAGCCATGTCTCAAGTGGCCACCGACAGGACAGGGCTCATAGTTGGTCTGGTACTAGCGGTACTCGCCGGCCTGGCGATCGCCGCTTTGACGCAGTACATAATCACAAAGAAAAGAAGAGAAAAAAAAGAAAGAGAAGAAAGAGAACGACTAGGATCTCTCCAGAGATTACCCCATTCTCTCCGCAAGGCAGGAGAGGAAAACAAGCTTTCGTTCATGGAATCAGGAAACAATGCTCACATTTATAATGATTTAAATGAGTTGCAGCATTCAAAGTCGGCCAACGCCGATATGTACGACCATGTTCAGACTGGAAGGGCGTCAATGAACTTGTACTCTGAACTGAACAGAGATGACCATCATCCGAACGCGACTGGCACAACTACCTACGACACGATGGCTAGTATAAACGCGGAGAGAGAGGCTCAAGAAAGGGCGCAAGCACCGATCCCGCCTTCTGACGATGACATGTATAACTCTCTCGGGAAAGTCTGATAAGCGTAGCTATATTTATGTAAAATTGATATTTCCTGTTCTATCGCATAATGTGTTTACCTATATACTTGATTGCATTAGAGAAAATACGACATCCATTCACTCCTAATATTTCAGAAAACGTCTGCGTTGATTTATGAGAAAATTAGACAACTCAGTCGAAATATCAAACGGATTGCAACGTAGAACTTCAAAATACTTGTGAATTCGACATCAGATCCGCGCTATCACAAGGAGGCAAGTACACGAACATACCCTGTCTCCTGCAAACACACACACATGCACGCTTACACAACACACATGGAGGCATGTTCTTAAATTACCTTAGCTGTTAATAGGACGTTAAACAATATAAAACCAAACCAAACCAATACAAACCTTGTTTACGGATAAACAAATAGTTTCAAGGGTTTCTTTTGAAATCGTTATGGCATCCATGTAAAATTGGTATAATTAATGCTACACACCTTAGACTTAACTTAGAAGAATTAAAATGACTACTGTTACCGTATGAAATATGATTATTCTTCTAATCTTACAGGTTGGCATAGGAAAGTTAACTAATACTATAAACCTTGGGAATTCCATGTAAACTTAATTACAATACAACTTAAGCATAATTAAATGAAATTCGCAAACATTACGCTTTTCATGTATTATTCAACTAACTATATAAGCCATAGTGATACATAATGAATTAAACTAGTTCTATAAAACTAAGGGTTACCATGTAGAATCTGATTACAATATTATTATTGTATAATTTAAGTAAATCAGTAAACCATATATTTATCATCTAGAATTCAGCTATTAGTACACAAATGTAATAACGAATATATAAACGTCAGTGATACAATACCGCTTATATCTTATTCCATAAACTTTAGAGATACATGCGGAATTTTATTAATTCTACAATCGCTAAGCTTACCTGGAAGAATTTAGCCTATAACCTTTCGGTTACCATCATGTCCATCCATGTAAAATGCATTATTCAGCGAATGTCTTCATTAGTGTTAGCACGCCATGTATACGACATTAAATAAAGATTATTATTATTATTATTATTATGTATAATTTGGTTATGATGCTATATTGTAAATTCTGATTGTTCCTAAAACCTCAGAGTAGTATCTAACATTCGACTAGTTCACAGTTACAATGTGTAATTTGTCACATCTTTAGATAATATGTGTAATTTGACTTCCGGTATTTCTTCAGATAATATTTCGAGTAAACATGTATAATTTTACTAAGTTCCTCAGCCATTATGGTTAAACGTGTGATTTTTCTGAAGTTCTACAGCCATAATGAGTGAGAATGTGAGAGTCGAATGAAGTTCTTTTGCCATTATGATTAAACGTGTTTTATTTGACTGAGGTTCTTCAGCCAATACGAGTAAACATGTGTAATTTGACTGAAGTTCTTCAGCCATTATGATTAAACATGTGTAATATGACTCAAGTTTTGCAGCCATTATGACTAAACATATATAATTTGACTGAAGTTCTTCAGCCATTATGATTAAACATGTGTAATTTTACTGAAGTTCTTTAGACATTATGAGTAAACATGTGTAATTTTACTGGAGTTTTTTAGCCATTATGAGTAAACATGTTTAATTTTACTGATGTTCTTTAGCCATTTTGAGTAAACGTGTAACTTGATTGAAGTTCTCAAACCATTATGGGTAAACGTGTGTAATTCTTCCTCAGTCATTATGAGTATATGCATTTTATGTTTTATATGACTGAATTGCCTAAGCCATTATGATTAAACATGTATAATTTGACTGAAGTTCCTCAGCCATTATACGTAAACATGTGTAATATGACTCAAGTTCTTCATCCATTTTGAGTAAACATGTATAATTTTACTGAAGTTCTTTAGCCATTATGATTAAACATGTGTAATTTGACTAAAGTTCTTTAACTATTATGATTAAATATGTGTAATTTGACTGAAGTTCCTCAGCCATTATACGTAAACATGTGTAATATGACTCAAGTTCTTTGGCCATTATAAGTAAACATGTGTAATTTGACTAAAGTTCTTCAGCCATTATGATTAAACATGTTTAACTTGAATGAAGTTCTTCATCCATTTTGAGTAAACATGTATAATTTTACTGAAGTTCTTTAGTCATTGTGAGTAAACATGTGTAATTTTACTGAAGTTCTTTAGTCATTGTGAGTAAACATGTGTAATTTTACTGGAGTATTTTAGCCATTATGAGTAAACATGTGTAGTTTGACTAAAGTCCTTAAGCCATTATGAATAAACCTGTGAAATTTTACTGGAGTTTTTTTAACCATTTTGAGTAAACGTGTAACTTGATTGAAGTTCTCAAACCATTATAGGTAAACGTGTGTAATTTGTCCTCAGTCATAATGAGTATATGCATTGTATGTTTTATATGACTGAATTGCCTAAGCCGTTACGATTAAACATGTGTAATTCGACCGAATTTCCATTTTGAGTTACCACATGTAATCTGAATGAAGTTGTTTGACAAAAGCTGAGCAGAAGATATAACAGTGTATTTGCAATAATTACAATCACATTTTAAATTCATGTTACACGGTCATAGAGGTAAGAGAATTAAAAAATAAACTAGGCTGAAGTATGTCGAAAAATCTCCCAAATAATTCTCAAAATGTTATCTTTTCTTTCATGCAATATATTCCTGAAACAAACAAATCAAATCTTAGTTTGAGCACGAGAACGGTTTCATCAGTACAGGCCCAGATATTACAGTTATTAGTAATATACATCTATACGTTGAAAGCTGACATACAATGACACGATGGTATTGAATTGCAGCCGTACACGCGTATACGTTCAGGGCAAACATTTATGTCGTCATCAAATTTAATAACATTACTTCCTGATTATGTTGTCGGAAAAGGCTTTAAAATATATCGAACACGAGCGTGTTTTGTCACTCCACTCAAAGTCCGACAAGAGAACTGTCCGCTAAGCACATCGGGGAAAATGATAGCGCAACACATTTGGATCCATTCTCTTGTGATATTTGAGATTATATCGTTGGCAGTTGGAAACCAGTATTCATTGTCTGTGTCCTCCTCCAACGGAACTTGGAACAGCATCCACGAGGCCGATGGGATTTGTATGTTAGTGAGCTATGCTGATATGGTAACATTGGGGAAACCTACTGGTGATAAAGACATTGGGCCGGTTTGGCTATCGTCTGAAACTGTCTTTTCGGAATGGATTCATCTGATTGGTTGCTTTTCTACATCAAAACATATCACGAACCAGACAAACGAAAACTTTACAACGACTGAAAACTGTTTGAGATTTTGTGGTGGTAAATTTGGGATCGCGGATAATAAATGTATTTGTCCAGAATCCTACAAATTGACTAAACTAGGCTGTCTCGGATGGAAGTGCTCCATGGAGGACGAGGTACCATGCGGGAACAGCAACGGAAATTACCAGTATGACTGTGTATGTGAATATGTGTTGGGAAAGACTCCTGTCGAATATGTGTTGGGAAAGACTCCTGTCATGCAAGCAGAACGTAATAACTGTGTAGCATACCATTCGAACAGCTCATCTTTAAATGCACATAGATGTTCCGACAGCTTTCCATCGCTGTGTGTGGATGCTAATATTGGTACTCCTATTCCCTACAGCAAAAAACATCAGTGGACAGAAGCAGGACCTCATTGTTACGGCGAAAACAAACAGTTCTACAGCCCTAAAAAGTTCGGAAGCATAAGTTCAAGAAATGCTTTAAGACTAAACAACTCAATTTACTGGGTTGCGACTTTCCGCATCAACCTGACGTCAACAAACTTACCTTCGAAACTGTTGACTTCACTTTACTGCCCAGCTGCCGTAAACCGCAATAACAGAGTGGGACGTGTTCTTATGCCGTGCAGCGACCACTTACCTGCATTGTGCCGTAAAGAGCAGACCAGTTTGACTTCGTCCACACCTTGGTATATACCTGTTCTGATTTCTTCTATCATCGCTGGTGTTCTGCTAATCGTGTTCCTTTCTATTTGCGTTGCGATTAAAATACGGCGACGGAAGAGAGCAACTAAAAGAAAAGCTCAAATGAACTTACCGGAAGTAAGGAATCTGTCCTTACCAATGCGTTCCCAGGGTGACGACGGTCCCATGCGTGAATTAGATAGAGGGAACAGCGACAATGACATTTACAACGAACTACACGAAGAGAGACGACGTCGTCCTGATGACAATGATGAGCTGTACGATCATGCCCCGGCAGGCAACAACATCTACGGTCAGCTTCATCAGCGTCAGGTGACGTGTGACGAGTCGGCTTATGACAGCATGGCTGCCATCCGTTGTGCCGAGGGAATGTATGGGACAACAACCAATCGAAGTTCTGTGACAGATGAGGAATACGGCCATCTAGCGGCCTGTAGTCCAAAGTAAGACAGGCAATGGCGTTTACTGGTAAATTAGGGCGTTGAGTTCAGGCTGATGGGAAATTTTCGTTTGGAGTCATTGCGAAACACCTACATTAAAAATGTACGTATCTCTGAGAACGACTACTGTTATACTGACTCAGGCATTACAGTCCTCTACACGCTGATTCTATTAAAGTGCGATTATAAATTATAGCCTGGTGATTAATAACATCTAACACATTGCAGGTGTGCTCAATGATATCAGAAATCACATCCATTTTTATGTATTTATTTTAAATGCTATGGACACGCTTAAGAAGTGTAACGTTTACATGCCTGTAAAGATATTTTTCATATTCTCGTCCTCAATATGGCTTGTTTTACAAGAGTGATAAAACTAACTGTGCATAGGCCTTATCTCAGAACTTCCGGTTCAACAGTTTTCAGAACATTCATATTTATTTTCTGTTTTGTTAATTGTGTATTGTTTAAAGTAGAATGTGACTATACGTGTAGTTAAGGTCTGTGTGTTTAATTTGTTATTTCTGATAATTGTGATAATATTGAGCAGTATATAGTAAAAAGGTAATAAGTTTTGGCTTCTGTCCTTCTCACAGACTTGAAACGTGTAGCAAGAAAGGCTTTTATATGATAAAGTAGAGAAATTTATAAGCTTAAACACTTCCGGCACGCGTAATTTTTTGCAGACGGGTTATCCTTCAACATCTGCCTCAGATGGTCTTTTCTGGCTACAGAGAGTACGTTTCTTACGAGTCTTAGTCAAGCTGTATCATACGGTTTCAATCAGTCGTTCTGAGTTCCATTATTTGTATATATATATGTAATACGTTAACGTAGTCTAAATAAGGGGATAATATCCCGGCCTTATTATTACACAAGTTCAAACTAACATAGGATGAAAGGAATGTTCACAGTGTTTATTAGGAAAAAATGTTAATATATAAATCCAAAAATTTACCAAAATATTAAAATGTAAATATTCTGTAATATAAAATTTTGCCTGCTAACGATTATTCTATACACATTGACTCATTTGTATGTTACTACATATATATGTATCTATAATTATGAATTTACTTTGTTATGATATATGATGTTTGCCTGTTATGCATTGGAACTATGTTATATATATATGTATATAATATAAAAGGATTATACATTTATTTTGTATGTCGATGTGAAGGAAGTAAATATAGAAAAAATAAGATTAACGACCGTTTGTACCAGCTGCTTTCACCCTTCCCTGTGAAGGTTCCCTGTGAAGGGTGAAAGCAGCTAGTTTTTTTAGTCGGTCGTTAATCTAATTTTTTCTATATATGTATGTATAAATAGATGACCTCTTGTTACACAGAATTAATGGATACCTGGGTGCTAATAAAGTATTTTGGAATTTTAGCTTACTAGTAAAAAACATATGATCACTGCCTATATTTTACTGCTTATTTTGCTGATTCGAAGATATTACAGTACTACTTACTTCAAAATGTGCACTTTTACCGTCACGCACATTCTGCTATTAGAATTTTAGAATTTTTATAATGAGACAAAATTGAACATGTTTACTTGATTCTAAGCCATCTACGATGTAGCGACATTTTTTTTATTTATTTTTTTATTGGTAATTTTTTATTCACCAGCATGTTACAAATTAACAAATCGTGTCCTCTCGTAGGAGGGCTTCCATACACCACACTCTCTTTCATGGCGTGATACCTCTCACTCTCTTTTATAAACTATCGATTTATAACTTTTTTTATATTATTCAGAAGTATTTGTTTTTGATTTTATATCAGGCCTGCTTATATATGTTTGTTATCCTCTCCACGCTCACCATCACTTCAGCTCCTCGCTATCATTTTTCATTGGTTAACAACAATACATTTTTGGACGATAATACAAAACCGTACATGTGATCCATTCACACAAATGATGCACTTCCAAAAGGCTTCTCCTTATTAGCGAGTCGTGGGACTAGTTTCCTTTGTCGAGAAAGTGTTTACGTATTTACTTTTGTACATTTTACCTATTTGATAATAAATAATAAAAAACAAAATTCTTCTAAACCTCTAGATATACTCACAAACAGTCTAGCTCACCATTGGAATGTTCCACTAAATTTACCATGAAGTTGACTTTACAAGTCCATCAAGTGTTGATTTCATATGTTTACGAGCGATGTGGATACATTGATGCTTTTTGATTGATTGAAATAAACAGTTTGTATAGAGCATGACGTCAGTGTTAATGTGTATTGTCTGCCGAATTGAGCTTGCTGAGTTTTCAGACCCAAACATTGAGACAACCTTACTGTGTTAAGTTTTCGAATTTGTCACCATCAATACAAAACTTCGCTTATTTTCCTCGGAGTAGGTCGCGCTCAATTAGCCGTCGATCATCTACTATTGTGTTATTATTTCTCGTATATTTACGATAAATCAACAAAGAATTAGGAACATGTAATAATTCCGAAATATATCCAGGTAAAGCAGGCAAGGAAGATTGGCTGCAACAGCGCCAGGGATAACAAAAACGCGCACCGTTTTGTAAAATGAAGACAACACAAAGACAACACGTTGTAAATGTTTTCACGTGCAGAAGAACAGGCGTTCAAATAATTGGATTATCGAGGTAAACTTGCATAGTAAAGGTTAATTGGCAATAAGATAGACACGTTAAACACATTTTCATAACATCTTATATGGTATAATATATATTATCAACATTTGTTTATGTAGTGGAATATTCGAAAAGATTGGAAAAGTAATTACCCGAGGCAGAAGCGACATTTTTAAAATTATGTTTCAACTATTATCTTGTCCTCGTTACATGTATATATTCATCTTTAGTACAAGCACATGGTATTGCTTATTTCTGAATTAATATAGTACAATAGAGTCTACCTGGACAAAAAATGTTATATTCGAACAAACAAATTATACTTAGGTACAGCTGCACTTAATAATCCCCGTACCAATGCCAATAACTGTAACTAAGTGTTGAAAACTGTGTTTTTCGGCATGACTATAGATTTGATAAATCATTTCTGAAAAGAACACCATTCCATGCGGGACTCTTATGAGAAATAATAAAGATGAAATAAACAAAATATTATCAAGAACAGAGTTCTAAGTGTAAAACAAATGAGCGGGGTAAACGGGATTCGAACCCTGGCCTTCAGGTCGTTAAACTATCACTCTAACTGACCGAACTACCCGGTCAACAGAAGTGTCCTAGCCAAGCTATGCTTCAGTTAGATCCAAACGGAAGTTAAAGGGAGATTACTGTATAGGAATAACGGCTGCAGTGGGAACAGGGTCCTTTAGCAATAATGACATAAACTTCATTCGAATATATTCATAAATAACTTCTCCACGCTTCAGTTGAGCACAAGGAACTATTTCTATGGTGTTTAATATATCAAAGTGGATTTTATTAGCTTTCCGGATTTTTTGATCTCATCAAACCGGTATGGTTTTACTATTATGTATTTCCTGTTGACAAAATACAAGGAAGTTAAATAAAGGACACACAACATTAATTGCGTCCTTATAAATAAATATCATTAAAGTGTAATCCCTGATAAAAAGATATAAAGTACAATTTACATACTTGTGTTTATCAGAAAATATATTATTTGTATGTTGTGTAGTACTTGATGGAAGACTAGAGGAGGTATTTAGCGCCATTTTGTTTTTTATTTGCAACTCTTCTATCTCCTTATAGAAATGTATGCAGAACCCTCAAACAAATTATACTTTGGTTTGGAACTCCTGTCGGTTGTATTACCTTGGGTTCCTGGACATAGTCCACTAATCGCACGAGCGATAAATGCGATTTATGGTCAATATGTCAAGTAACCCAATGTTATTATGACTTCATAAGTGTTGAAAAAAATGAATTAAATTTACATTAATCGAAGATTTAATACAAATACAGCTAGATTTCCTTAGCTATCGTCTTCGTTATATCCATCATATGTTGCGGAACTGCACTGGGTCGATTGCCGGCGACCATATCATGTAGCTCAATTAGTAGTGCGTTCGTCTAGAGTTCGGGGGGTCCCGGGTTCGAATCCCAGTCTGACTGTGCAAGTTTTCCTCTCCAATACATTTGGTGCCTTTCACCAACCCTTATTTCAAGTACTGGATGAAATCTTGGCAAGGGGATACCCGAACACGGGTTGCAAATAGTGATTTCTTCCGGTCTGAAGACTAAGAGATAGAAGGGAAGAATGTAGCGAAACTGGACTTGGTCAATTGTCGTTGACAAAGTACAAAAATGTAGCTATATTGGTAGAGCGTCCGTCTAGAGATCGGAGGGTGCCGGGTTCGAACCCCGGCCTTGCCATGCATTTTTCCGCTCCTATTACATATACACATAATATTGATTATTTCATAAATAAGATAGTACATGTATAATGGAGTCGACCTTGGCAAACACTGTTTTATCCAAACAAACAACATAGCACTGAGTACAACTGTATTGGAAGGGTTTTTGCAGCATTACTACAGCTTTTGTTTATTGTTTTTAAAATGAAAAAAAAACATGCCTTTCGTGACTTTTATGAGAAATAATAAATATAAATTAAACAAACTATAATCAACAATAGTGTTCTGAGATTAAAATATATGAGCGGGATAAACGGGATTCGAACCCTGGCCTTCAGGTCGTTAAACTATCACTCTAACTGACCGAACTAGCCGGTCAACAGAAATGTTCTGGCCCAACTGTGCTTCAGTTAAATCGAAACGGAAGCTAAAGGGAGATTACTGTATATAGGATAAAAGGTAGTGCAGTGGGACAGGGTTCTGAAATAATAATGACATCCGGAAGTTGATCCTATCAAAGCGGTATTGTTTGATATTATATATTTTCCTGTTGACAAAATACAACGAAATCAAGGACACATAATAATGCGTCCTCATAAATAGATATCATAAAAGTGTACTCCTTGATTGAAATGTATGAAATACAATATACTTAAAGGGGTTGATCAATAAAAAAGTATCATTCGTACGTTGTGTAGTACTGTTGATGTACACTAGAGGAGGTATTTAGCGCCATTTCTTTAATTTAATCCTTACCTCCTTGTAAAATTTCTTTCATCGGTTTTATAACATTGGGTTCCTGGACATATATCATAGATTGCGTTATTTACCTATGAGAATTCTTTTAATTTATCTATGCAAATGTAGCAGAACTGGACTGGGTCGATCGTCGGCGACCAGGTACATGTAGCTCAATTGGTATAGCGTCCGTCTAGATGGTCCCGGATTCGAACACCTGTCTCTTTCTCTTTTTCCTGTTACACAAATATGATTTAAAACAAAAACAGCTATTTAATTATTATTTATACATGGGGGCAACACATCAGCGATAACAGCGTGAAAATATGAAACTTCCGTTTGATAACCCAGCAACAACAAAAAATCCAAAATTCACTTGCTGTGGAGACAGCTACCAAACAGCTACATCAGCTTTTCCCCCGAGACAGTGCTAGTTTGGTCAGATATCACATACAGAGTATGTTGGTATAAAGTAGGTATTTTAAGTGCCATTGAGAGAAAACGACCAAGATTAACGGAAGGGCAGGGTAGCGGTTAGTGCTTCTGGTGGGTGAAATAATTCATCATGTAGATATCGCCTACGATTGTCCTGGTTTAGTTCGCTGAGATGGTACTCATCTATCTGCCATAGGTTGGGATATAATTTATCACTGCTTCTCAGTCAGCACTTGAATCATTTGTTTCTCAAAATGCGTTTGTGTTCTGAACGATTCAAGTTATCTGCGAGGTCGGGTCCGGGCTGGTTTTGCTTGCCATATTGGGTTAGTTAGTTAGTTAAAGCGACTAACGACATATAAACGTGTTTTTTCCTGAAATTTCTTTCTAGATTACATCTATTTAGATTAAGAGTATACACAAAGGTTTGTACTTTGCACTAATTACACCAATTA
>JAUMHH010212415.1:0-12663 GCA_032359455.1 Chlamys rubida | reverse complement strand
AAATCCGCTATCCATGTTTATCTGAGACATGCCCTTTATTTTTAGGATCAAGCCATTTCTACTGTACTCTGCTACCTAGGCCTCGATCCCGCGATCAAGTGGTGTGGTATATTTAGAGGATTATTGAAAATAATTATATATAATTATATGATAAGATATTCATTGCATAACCATTCACTTTACCATTATAACAAAAAAACGGATACAGTACTAATTTTTATTACAAACAAGTAAAGTGTTTCAATGAGTTTGAATTATGCGGTTATGAAAAATAATAGCATATTAACAATCATATCAGTACATTGAATTATATATATATATTTGTCACCATTCTACTTTGTAGCACTCTTTCTGATTGGATATCTTGCCGGGGTCTATAAAAGCATAAACTAAAATATCTCTTCATAACAACAAAGATGGCGTCTGACACACACAAGCGTTCGAGGTTTGCAAATCATTCACAGGATGAAATATCATAGACGCAATCTAAAACGTTTTCAATGTTTACATTTGAATTTTTCAACGTTTGACATAGAATTTCAGTTTGAGCACAGAATTCATGCTTGAGCTTGACAACGGTTTCCTGAATACGGGACCAGAACTCAAATACCGAGGTCACAAAAGTCACTGCACTTGTAGATTTAATTAAACATTGAAATTGAATAACCTGCTTCATCGTGGTTAAGGGTGTAGTATATATAGACACAACGTATTAACGTTGGTAATTTTAGCAATTAACACGGGAAGGGGTCATCAGTCACATCTAACATTGATCATTAAAATACTTCTTAAGACTAAATACTCAACATGGATACGAGTACTTTAGATAATTGAAATTGTAGGGGGAAAACTGGGAAATGATAATTGTTAAGACTGACCATCCTAATACATGTAGCTACAAATCGTTTACCAGTTCTATTTTATAGCACGCTTTAACACATTTATATATAGGAATGCATATTGTTTATGTATTATGCAATTTATCGTATAAAAGTTATATAGAGAACTACATCAGTATGCATCGGAGGTTTTAGAAATCTGCTGTCATTGGGCCCTTAGTCAGTTTTTTGGACATTCTTACTACAATAATATAGGATTTGCCTTTTGAAAGTCATAGTTAATAGCCACGTTTACAAAACGCAGGACAGCAGCGAGTCATTTTAACATAACATTTTGATAGTTCATTTCGAAATTTCTTATCCATAAAACCATACACTATTGGATTAATGGCATTGTTAAGGAAAACCATCCACCGAATGAAGACGTCCAGGATTCCATAACTGTCTGCAAAGTTTTCATATAAAGATCTGTCAATATTTCGGACCAGGGTAGCTAGTAGGTAGGGGAGATAACCGCCGAATGAGATTATTGACACGACTAGAAAAACCAGAGTTATATTTCTGCTTCTATCAAGATTCTCTCTCTTACGCTCACTTAATGCGTTAAGATATTTAATTCCTCTTCCAGGTGATTGTCGCAACTAGTCTCCAAGCCTCGTTTCGGAGTTATTGCTATTCACGGCAGGGTCAGATAGATTGCTCGTCCTAATATCACCAGGAACATCAGCATTATGATTGTCATGTACCGTTGTGACCGAAGTCGTAATATCACTTGACATGCACTGTTCATGAGAATGCCTGATAGGGTGGCGGCCATTTTCGGTTGGTAGGGGTTCACTTCCGGTATGTTTTGATTTGGGCATTCTTGTCGGTAATGAAACTGTTCTACTGTGTTTTATCTGATGAACATAAATCTTTCTACCGACCAAAGTATACATTACGATTGAAACTATTAAGAAAAGAACGAACAGGATGAATAAGATTCCCCTGTATATTTTTGCCAGTGTAGAACTCTTGAAATGATCTAGCACAGTACATTCGTAGCCTAGCAACAAATTATCTTGGATTGTCTTCCGGTTGTTGCCGTAAATGATGATACCAGGAATAACAATAATTACTATCACTAAAACAAAGTTTACAACACACAATATACGTGTTGTCCTTATCGTAAATTGGACACGAGTGGCTTGACATACCTTCCGATAACGTTCCACAGCTATGCAGTCCAGAATCAACAAGGAGTATGCTCCTGTTAAGTTCATGAAGGCGCGGTACACCTTACAGAACGGTAGAGATTGCACTGTGTTCTGATGTCTGATGATATACAGTGATGCTGGGATACAGAATGTACATCCGAGGAAATCCACGACAGCCAAACATAGTATAAAGGTTTTATATGTGCTTGCTTTATATTTAAGTTAATACACCAAAAACACGTGAGTATTTCCAACCGTCCCGACGACACATAGAACTATCAGATAAGCCGTGATAGGGATCCCATTTTTCTTAAACTCCTCGTAATCTTCTTCTTCTAACGAATATGTGGCATTCATGGACATATTCATCTTGATTTCAACGAGAGAACAGTTTTGCACTGCAGAAAAAAGTAAGTGTCTAATTGTAGACGTTGACAAATACTATGCTCGAATATACAGTTTGTGAACTTTATACGAAATTTGAATTGTTAATTGAGGATAGCCACTTACAACCACTCCACAGCAGGAAGCGAGATGAACTTTACATTGATAAGATTGAAACATCCTTAATGTTGTGATCTCCATTTAACTTAGTTAATCCTCGATGATAATATATATTCAGTTTTCGCTATATATATTGACAATGATCGTGTGACCTTTGAACTTTGACATTAGTTTATAAGTTGTGTTTATGGTTTCATCGATGATACATAGCTAGTGTTACCATATCCATGTGTATGTTTACTCCGGACTATCCTAGGACACCCGGAAGTTTTATCTTGACTTTCTTTGATACAATAGCCGGACAGTTTATGTTTTACGTCCTATAAACAGTTATCGTCATTGAAGGTTTTGGTGGTGGGTGGAAACCGTAGTACCCAGAGAAAAAACACCGACCTGCGGCAAGTACACTAACTAAGTAAGCATCGGATAATAAATTATGATTTCATGAAAGCATTTGGCAAGGTTTGCCATCGATATATGATCCAGAATTATTGTTATTATATTCTTTACAGCCCTTCAGCACAGGAAATGTACCATTGCATTAAGGCCAACACGTGGTCAATAAACACATGTTAAAGAATCTTGTGAAATACCATATATCGGATCGAGTTAAAAGATGGATTACAGCATGCATCATTGATCGGGTTAAAACAGGGTCGCGTCGTCATCGAAGAAATGATTGACTCGAACCATGAAATTGATATATACATTTTTTAATTGCAGACAAAATAATATTGTATTGAATATAACAATTAAGAAACTGAGTAAATATCCAAATGCCATAAACATTCAATTCAGCATATCATGTAAGGAAAATAAACCGAAAATATTTCTTACAACAAACCAGAAGCCCAAACTGAACATAAAATAACAAGAACTTGACAAAGAGACTTCTACGCCTGACAGTAGCCGCTTTAAAACGCTATTGTTTTAAACATACTATACGAATAAAAAAAACACAATATTCATACCATACCTTGAATGTGAAAATCTTCTGATCCTGGGGTGATTATTTTGATTTCTTATAATTTCGGGTGATTATTTGGATGTCTTGTCCCTTCATGTAATTATTTGGTTGTCTAATCCTGGGGGTGATTATTTGGATGTCTAATCCTTGGGGTGATTATTTGGATGTCTAATCCTTGGGGTGATTATTTGGTTGTCTTATCCCCTGGGGTGATTATTTGGTTGTCTTATCCCTTCGGGTGATTATTTGGTTGTCTAATCCTGGGGGTGATTATTTGGTTGTCTTATCCCCTGGGGTGATTATTTGGATGTCTTATCCCTTCGGGTGATTATTTGGTCGTCTTATCCCTTCGGTTCATTATTTGGTTATCTAATCCTTGGGGTGATTATTTTGTTGTCTGATCCCTTGGGGTGATTATTTTGATGTCTAACCCTCGGGGTGATTATATGGTTTTCTAACCATTGGACGATTATTTGGTTGCCTAATCCTCGGGGTGATTATATGGTTGTCTTACCATTGGACGAACCACGGCTTATACGACAAAAATAAACATTAACTGTTGGCGTTCTAGATTTCTCTGTCACAACCTCAAAGTAACGGGAATATACCATTAGTAATAATTGAAGAACTCTTATCACCAGCATGACACTGTAGACGAACGCGTGCCAATATGAGAATGCTAGTTCTGTCAACATGAAGTGTTGTTGCAAATCAGTGGAATAGCCAGTATCAACTAGCACAATATATTAATTTATCCATGAAGGACATTCAGGTGAATTATTTATAGCGTAAGTAAAGGCTATGCATAAATTACTACATAACACCATCTATAAAAAATAACATAACTGTCTTTTAAGGCTACATTCATATGTCACACAGTTTAGTTTTGTTACGGCAAAAATATTACATACCATAAGGGAGATGATGCATATAATTGGTAATGCTGAAACACTGTTGTAATACTTAATAAAACATTTACATTATGCGTTTTTTCACACTGTTTATAACATTTGAAGATCTCTCATTCTTTCAAGGTTAAGATCAATACAGATTACACGTGCGTCGAGAAGTTAAAAAAGCACGTTGTTTGATATTTATAATAATTCCGTTTTGCAGTTGGGTGCTGAGGTTCGCCACGGCTAGGTGTACCAACGAAGGGCTCAGCTGTAAGACCAAGGTTGTGGTTTTACTGTTCAGTTTACACTTCATTATCATCAGATGACTGGCTGTTGAAATTGCCTTCTGGTTGTGCTCCGTCAAAACATAAAGACCAAATCATTAACAACGAAAGTGTTTTCCAATTTCTCAAATGTGTGCACTCAATTATGGTTCCACACCAGAACCAGTCTAAATTTAACGAGGGATAATAGAAAATAGAACAAAAGCCTTCAAATTGTTATAGATATGCGCGCAATACTATAAATATAAACAGTAATACGGTGATCAAAGTGTGCTCATCTCAAAAGGTATTTTCCTTTAATAGTGATAACTTAGACACACAATATAGAAGCAACTGACGTTTGTTTTATTTATAGTATACGAGTAATAAGCATAATTTGCAAGCCTTTTATGGAAGTTGTATTGGCATGACGAGAGAACAGTTTTGCACTGCAGAAAAAATGAAGTGTCTAATTGTAGACGTTGAAAAATACTATGCGCGAATATACAGTTTGTTAACTTTATACGAAATTTGAATTGTTAATTGAGGATAGCCACTTACAACCACTCCACAGCAGGAAGCGAGATGACCTTACATTTATAAAACTGAAACATCCTTAATGCGAGATTTATATATATTGACAATGATCGTGTGACCTTTGACATTAATTTATAAGTTTTGTTGATGGTTTCATCGATGATACATAACTAGTGTAACCATATCCATGTGTATGTTTACTCCGGACTATCCTAGGACACTCGGAAGTTTTATCTTGACTTTCTTTGATACAATAGCCGGACAGTTTATGTTTTACGTCCTATAAAAAGTTATCATCATTGAAGGACATGCCAGGTTTTGGTGGTGGGTGGAAACCGGAGTTCCCAGAGAAAAAACACCGACGGAAAGTACACTAACATGCAAAGAAGTATGCATCGGATAATAAATTATGATTTCATGACAGCTTTTGGTAAGGTTTGCCATCGATATCTGATCCAGAATTATTGTTATTACATTCTTTACAGTCCTTCAGCACAGGAAATGTACCATTGCATTAAGGCCAACACGTGGTCAATAAACACATGTTAAAGAATCTTGTGAAATACCATATATCGGATCGAATTAAATGATGGTTTACAGCATGCATCATTGATCGGGTTAAAACAGAGACGCGTCGTCATCGAAGAAATGATTGACTCGAACCATGAAATTGATAAATACATTTTTCAATTGCAGACAAAATAATATTGTATTGAGTATAACAATTAAGAAACTGAGTAAATATCCAAATACCATAAACATTCAATTCAGCATATCATGAAAACATTTTAATAGAATAAGCTGCTAAACTTTAACCTGTTTAAGGGTGTAGTAATATAGAGGATCTTACATGAGTTATCATGTCATATTGAATTTATTGAACGAGTTTAATCAAATCCCTAAATATGATATGGACACGAATGTAAGATTCAATTTATCACATAACTTTCATAATTGTACAAAAAAACTTCAAACACAATTATGTGTTATCAGCTGACTGGAAACCAAAGTACTCCGAATATAGTATAGTCGTTTTGCGCAATGCAAAGTAGTTCCAGAACGGTTATTTTTTTTAAATAATGAACAGTTTTAAATGCAATGAAAATAATAATGTGAAAATAAACATTTTAAATTCATTTGATAGCAAAAACATTAATATTGATCAGAAAAAAAATGCAGTTAAATAAAAGTAGTACTTGCAATGGCGAAAGAATATGTTCCCAAGGTTTTGACCAATCGCAGCACCTTTAGGTTTTATTACACGTGTGATACCATATTTATTACATGGCTGTATGACATAATAACATTGGTCAGTTATGTGATAAATATAGATACAATATATAAACTTTGGTAGTTTTAGTAGTTAAAAGGGAAAGGGGTCATCAGTCACAACATTAATCATTAAAATACTACTTAAGACTAAATACTCAATATAGATACGAGTACTTTAGATATTTGAAATTGTAGGGAAAACACTGGGAAATGATAATTGTTTACACTGACCATCCTAAAACATAAAGACACAAATCGTTTACCAGTTCTATTTTATAGCACGCGTTAACACATTTATATATACGAATGCATATTGTTTATGTATTAAGCAATTTATCGCATAAAAGTTATATAGAGAACTACATCTGCTGTCAATTGGCCCTTAGTCAGTTGTTCTGGACATTCTTACTACAACAATATACGATTTGTCTTTTGAAAGTCATAGTTAATAACCACGTTTACATAACGCAAAACAGCAGCGAGTCATTTTAACATAACAGTTTGAAAGTTCATTTCGAAAATTTTTGTCCATAACGCCGTAGACTATCGGATTAATGGCATTGTTAAGGAAAATCATCCAGTGAATGAAGACGTACAGGGTTCCATAATTATCCTCCAAATTATCGTGTACAGATATGTCAATACTCCAGATCAGTCCCACTAAAATGTAGGGGAGATAACCTCCGAATGAGATTATTGACACGACTAGAAAAACCATAGTTATATTTCTGCTTTTGTCAAGATTCTTTCTCTTACGCTTACTTACTGCGTGAAGATATTTAATTCCTGTTCCAGGCGATTGTTGCAACTTGTCTTCAAGCCTCGTTTCATTGTTATTGCTCTTCACGTCAGGGTCACGTGGATTGCTCGTCCTAATATTTCCAGGAACATCAGAATAAGAATTACCAAGTACCGTTGTGTCCGAAGTCGTAATATCGCTTGACATGCACTTTTCATGAGAATGCATGGTAGGGTGGCGGCTATCTTCGGTCGATTTGGTTTCATTTCCGGTATGTTTTGATTCGAGCATTTTTGTTGGTAATGAAACTGTTTTACTGTGTTTTTGCTGATGAACAAAAAGCTTTCTACCGATCAAAGTATACAATACAATTGCAACTAATAAATAAAAAACGAACATGATGAATAAAGAAACCATGGTTATTTTCGCCAGTGCAGAACTTTTGAACTGATCTAACAACGCACATTCGTAACCTCGCAACGAATGTGCTTTGGTTGTCTTTCGGTTGATGCCGTTAATTATGGTCCCAGGGATAACAATCATGACAAACACGAAAATAAAGTTTACAGCATACAATATACGTGTTGTTCTTATCGTAAATTGGATACGAGTGGCTTGACAGACCTTCCGATAACGTTCCACAGCTATGCAGTCCAGGATCAACAAAGAACATGATCCTGTGAAGTTCATTAAGGCACGGTACACCTTACAGAACGGTAGAGATTGCACTGTGTTCTGATGTCTGATGATATACAGTGATGCTGGGATACAGAATGTACACCCGAGGAAATCCACGACAGCCAAACATAGTATAAAGTTTTTATATGTGCTTGCTTTATATTTTAGCAAATACACCAGAAACACGTGTGTATTTCCAACCGTCCCAAGGATACACAGAATTATCAGATAAGCCGTGATAGGAATCCCATTTTTCTCCCACTCCTCGTAATCTTCTTCTTCTAACGAATACGTGGCATTCATGGACAAATTCATCTTGATACAACGAGAGAACAGTTTGGCATTGCAGGCAAAATGAAGTCCCTTATCGTGGATTGTGAAAAACACTATGCCGGAATATGTATATTTTGTGAACTTTATACGAAACTGACAACCACTCCACTGCAGGAACATATTCCGTTGTAATTCGGTCACTTCCTCAATGATGACCTATGTTCAGTTATATTGACAATGACTTTTGACGTTAATCTATAAGTTGTTTTGATAGTTTCATCGATGATACATCGTTCATGTAACCATATTGTATATGTTTGCTCCGGACTATCCTACAAATGTAGGACACCCGGAAGATTTATCTCGACTAGCCTTGAGACAATAGTCAAACATAAAACACACGGTTTATAGTTATACGTCCCATTAATAGCTATGGTCATTAAAGGACGTGTCAGATTGAATTTATTAAACTCGTTCAATAATTTGAACTCGTTTAATAAATTCAATATGACATGGACACGAGTGCAAGATCCTCTATTTATCGACCTGAGAAAAGATATATTGACCGAGGACGCATTTTCCAGACAAGGTTATATCAAAATCTCATGCTGCCATAACGTGAATTTTGCAAAGTAATATGCCTGAACAAGAATATATATATTTCCTATGACAGAGTGGGAAAGTCAATGATGATATAGAAAACCACAAATCTAGGTCAGGTCAGATCAAGGCTAGATCCAAGGTCAAGGGGCGAATCCCTATGTCCATTTAAATGTCAGATATAGAGTACGTAAATCTACTGAAAGAAGTCACGATTCCGTGTCTGATGATGAATACATGTTCAGAGCACTAGAACTCAGGAGGAAATATGTGGCGGGTATTCTAAATTCTTCCAAAATGGTTCAAGTGTGTCATGAAATACTCTCACAGTAAATTCGTATTCTTTGCACGAGAATAAATTACTAATGGGGGTGGGGGTGGGGGTTGGAGTGTTTTCTGAAGAGATGTTTGCCCGGGAATGAGACGCAGCCTGTTTATTATAACAGTTGTCTCCCTTCGTTTGAATCTTTAATTGTTGAAATGCCACCGGCAACGTAATCGTAGTCTCGTTTAAACAGACTCTTGTTGTCTGCACAAACGCCGAAGTGATCAAGCGTCTGGTTGAACGAGACTATCGTAATCGGGAATCGTCGGTATTTTCCTTAAACGAGAAAAAGTCTCGTTTACGGAGAGTACCGATGGTTCCCGATTGCCGCCAACGCTCACTGAGGTTGTCTCCCTTGTTTTGGAGAGTTATTTGTCAAAAACTGACGGAGAAAGACGATTCCTTTGGTTCGAAGAATCACCAGATCTGTCAGATTAATTGAAAACATCTTTGGATAAGTGGTAGAGAATGAATGGGTTTTATTATAAATATGTCAGTAAATATGCTATATTTATAACTGTAGTTCGCCATTTCACATTTGCTGAGAGACGGTAAAGCTGTGTCGGCAGGGAAGAGTAAGGTAGGAAAATAAAACTGGAAGGAGAATGTGAGAAAGAGACAAGATGATAATAAAGCTGATTCAACAACAAGTGAGAACGTGTTGGAGAGAAAGGAGATGAAGTGTTGAAGGGAGGGGACGTCAAACGTCATGCTCCAGTTCAATAAGAATTCTACTAATGGTTAGTATTTTAATAAGAAAAATTATCTACTTCAATTTAGTTTTGAACGAAATCAGCGAGGTATGGACGCCAAACACACTAAAATAGGTCACGTGTAGAAAACATCGTCTGGTGGAGAACTGGGAAGGGCTCCAGGGTGAATGACAATTTGAATAATATAACATTTTCGTTTAGGTACATTAACCAACATAAACTGGGCCGGGTATCAACACAGCTGACAGGCCTACACATTGATGTCGGTAAAGTTAGGTTTTACTGTATAATTTAAAAAAAGCAATGTCATTTATTTAGACAAACTTTTATAGTTTCATCCAAGCATGCTTCTTGGTAAATGACACAGGACGGACGAGGGACGCCGCATCACGCCATTGGCTCATTTCGCCCGGACGGGCCAGGTGAGCAAAAAATGAGAAAAACACGACACTGATAAAAGTATCAACTTTGTAATGTTTAATTAAGAAAGCAACATAAATGTATCTATGATAATAAAAACATATTTTTTATAAAACAATGGCATCTATAAGTGTACATACAGAGAGTCATGCAATCTGTAAATTGCAACAAGTCACGTGATATTGTGCAAATAGACACGTGCATCATCCATGCTTTTCAAAACCTGTCTTAACGTCTACCTGCCATCTTTACAATGCCGCTACCTGGTCCCTCGTGATCAGAACTAATGACGTAATTTATCATTTACTATTTAAATATCTAAGAATGTGTCTAATTCTTAAATATATGGTAACGTAACACAGGGGCCGTATACATTATTCATACCAGTGACGATTTAAGGCTTTCTAAAGGCATGTTAAAGACGTTCGACTTAACGTTAAGTTTACGGTAAAAGTCCCTTGCCGCCAACCTTCTTAGTCCGTCACTGATACCATGCCGCTTGCCTCCCACCTTCTATATCCGTCACTGATACCATCTAACTCCATGGCCAAAAGGACTTGAGAATGAATCAAAATAGTATGTTTAGCCCTTTCCTAGCGTGTAGGTAGTATTAATAATCGTTTTGAGAGTTTGATTTAACACTCGATAAAAAATGCCCCTATAACGACTAATATTACTCTCTACGTCATCAGTACAAGTCTAATTATGCATACTGTAATTGATTATCATGTCCCTGTGCCCACTACCATTAAACTCATGTTTTGTTATTTGCCTTCAAGTAACTATGTAACTATAAATGAGCAATACAATTATTGAATACTATTAAATGTATCTGGTCCTTGTGTTGTATACTGTTCTGTCTACAGTCTATGAAGGCACGGAATAAATCTCAGGTTCTTTAAGAGACCAACTAAATAATCAAATAACATGTAGTTAACCACTCGACCATGTTTTCTCTGGTGCTATCAAAGGCAGTAAATATAAACCCGTAAGCCGTGAAATATAAACGCGTGTACTAAGGGAGATAACTCCCACTTATTATAGGTAATGAACAACTCAATTCAGGTCAATCGGCAACCGTCGGCACTTTCCGTAAACGAGAAAAAAGTTGTTGTTCTGGTCTACGGAAAGTGCCGACGGTTCCCGATTGCATTCAGGTTTGACTCACACACCTAACGTGTTTAATTATTTATGTAACAAATCAACTCATATGGCATGTCTGGAATTCAGACGGGTAATATGAGTCCATATTACCTGCTTAACAAAAACTAATAAAATGAAAGGTTTTATCATTCAAAGCGTGATCAGTAAAATAAGGAAATTAAAATGTTCAAATGAGATTCTTGAAATTTAAGGGGGGAAAAAATACGAAATAAAGATGTTGAAGTTTTATTCATGTGTGTACAAAAAAAATATGAAATGAATTTTAATATATTTTAAAACTGAACACATCAGGCTATATATATAGCAACTGCGAACCTACTCTGTTTTCATTTAAAAATATTTTATTATCAACAAAACTCTCCAGTTATGAAAAGTTGAAACAACATTGCAGGGAAATATATTCATACATCAACACAAAATATATGCAAACTGTAAAGACATTCTGCTCAGATTGTAGTTAGTTGATGGTTAAAACTTGAGAAAGACAACTGATTTTTAATCGAAATATTAATTTTTCGTATATTTTTTTTTTTTATTAATTTGAAAAAAAATTACTTAAATAAAATACATTTGAAACTTTTTCTTGACTGTCACTATAACGCGACAAAACTACCTTAGCTAGTTGTACTTGCAAAGTTTGTGCCTCTTCGATACATTATTTCAACAATATATCCCAACATTTCTTTCACCCCTAACGTGTCCATGGCAACCTATCATCCTCTTCAAGTATCGGGCGTTATTAGTGCCAGTCAACAGCAAAGTGGGCGAGATGTCTGTAATTTACGGACGGCTTGACTTGATGCAACGGTCTCGGTTTTCAAAGTATCTGATCATATATAATCAGGTCAAGTCGTGTCCAAAATAAGGACATCTCGTCCATTTAGCTCAGTAGTGAGTAACACACAATTCTCGTTAGAGGGTCAACGAAACGTGCCGTTTAAAAACAACTAATGGCCGCGTCTTCTGCATTTCAGTAAGAAATATCCAAAATGTTGACGTATATTTAATATACTTATAGACATTCACATATAGGGTCCAATGGACATGGGACTATACAAACAGCGAAACAAAATTAATGGGACTATACTCGTTATAGTTAGTACACCAGATGGCCTATATTAAAAGGATATATGCTTCCTGACACATCTCACCAGTGATTTGTTTTAAAGTTATCACAATTTAATATTTCTTAATCATTAATGGTCCGTGTAACACTTAACATTTCAAAATTCTAAAAAAAAAATATTTTTGGATTTTTGAAATTTTACCCAAAAATC
>JAUMHH010212414.1:15591-27754 GCA_032359455.1 Chlamys rubida | reverse complement strand
TTCAGGGTTCCAAGGTCAAGGCCAAGGTCACGGTTGCTATATAGAGGGCATTCATGTCTTACAGACATTTTCTAGTTCTGTTTAAGTTGAAGTTGTTAAAAGGTTCAGAAATGAGTATTTTAGGGGTTTTCCTGTTTAAACTGAACTGTTTTATTCATCCAGAAACCTGTATGAATCCAGATATTTCCTGTCTAATTAAAGCTGAACTGTTTTTCACTTGGAAACTTGTTTGAAAGTACTAATTTTGCTGTCTAAGCTGAACCTGTTCATTAACCAGAACCATGTATGAACCCAAGGATTTTCCAGTCTAAGTTAAATCCAAATGGTAGTGGGAATTGGGTAAAACTGACGGATATCATTTAAAAGCGCCATGAATCCTGTTAGATATGTTTCTATTGATATATAATATATAAATTGATTGAAATATTATGAAATATGTAGTTTATATAGGATAAAAAGAACAACTCAAAACTCTGTACTGTCCCATCTGACTTTAATAAAGCTCACTGATGCTTGTTTCATAAACATCAAATGCAATTGGAATGAGTTTAAGATGCTATTCTCTCCTCTTTTATATCTATGTAATGAAAAAAAAATATATTCCATATGCATGTAATGAAAAAAAATTATATTCCATATACATGTAATGAAAAAAGTTATACAATAAAGACTTTTTTATGTTTTAGGCCCAGCCCCAGAGAATGTAACGAATGCTATTTTCGAGCTTACAAAGACAATATCAGAGTACAAGACCTGCCCTGACCTGCAGGCTGTTATTTCTGTCATTGGATCCACAAAATATGAGGTTGAAGGTCATCCCTTCACTGTAGAGGTCATTGACTCTGTTGCTGACTATGCTATGTATATGCAGGAGATCTTTGATTTTGGTGCTATTCGTAACTTACTCTCTGGATCAGATGGCAAGCCACCCCTCAAAATTTTGCTAAATTCCATGCATGGAGGTATGTATTTGGGAATATAAGTCACATTAGTATAAATACCTACAAATAAAATGAAACATGTCTTCAAAGTATCTACAGTAGACATAAACTCTAAAATAGTGTTAAAGATGTATCTTCTATTATAGGAATTGCTACTTTTTATATGTTTTCCAGAAGGATAAAGGACTTGCATAGGCAGAGGAATAAGTTATCATTTCAAAATACAGTAACCAACATAATCAAAATTCTTTAAAAGATTGAACTTGATTTTGACTTAAATTAGAATTCTAAGGTGCAAGTGTACAAGATACTTCTTATCAAAAATGTAATGTTTTAATAATTAGCTTAAATGTAAATACAGCTGAAATAAGTAAGTTTTCAGTATGAAGACTAAATGAGGAATAATTAAGCAATGTGAATTAGTGTAAATGAAGTTCCAGATATATCTAACTTTTGTGTGTATACTTATTTGTGTGATGCAGTGATGGGTCCCTATGTCACTAAGATTGTATGTGGAGAGCTGGGAGCCCCGGCAGGCAGTGCTGTCAACTGTGTGCCCCTTACCGATTTTGGAGGTCACCATCCTGACCCTAACTTGACTTATGCAGCTGACCTTGTTACAGAGTTGAAGAAAGGTCAGCATGGTCTTGGAGCTGCTTTTGATGGTGATGGGGTGGGTACATGTATTTATTATGTTCAAATAATTTTAAATAAATACAGAATTCTTAGTTAGTGTGTTTTCTCCGGCCTTACTTCATTTTGGAGCAGACCTTATTTATTTCACGTGCCCTTGCTGAATTACCTTCAGAGGTTCACACCAAGCTCAAAGTTCCACTCCAAAGACTTTAAACAAACCACATAAAAAACATCATGAGAGTTTCACTTCCATTACTTAACTACTATTTTACATAATCTCAAATCTGTCCTTCACAGGACAATGCCTATCTTCACACTATCTTACGCTGCATCTGACCTGTCCATCAAAAGACTTTGTTTACCAGATTATATGATTTAATCTCAGATGTACTTGTAACATAGCGATGCCCTCTACTCTGGGTATTGATACTGTTGTTTGTTGTGACCTACAGATGTTTCTATTCTTGGCTCATTTTATTACACAAAGTATTCATTGTTGATATATTGATAACTCTCACCTCTGACAATGTTGCCACTCATTATCAGCTAGAGGTCACACAACTGATGATAACAATACACAATGGAGATATGGGTATATTGATAACTAATATTTTGGTGTACTTATGTGGCTTAAAATATTACCATATTTTTTTAAAGTAATTATATTAAGGAAGTGCGTAGCACACTTTTCAAAAATATTTCTTCAGGTTGGTAAATAACATATTTATATAGCACAACCAGTGAGATATTTATATGTGATGTTTCATTGACCAGTATGATATGGACTCTGTCATGTTCATCAGCTTTGATGAAGGTGACAGAGTACATCATAGCATTGTTCCACACTACCTTGTCGATTGTGTAGTGGACTGTGATATAAATAGTACTGTAGGGAGCTGAACCGTAATACATGTATCAGGAACTGTTTGCATTAGGCTTTGTCATCAAACAATGAAAAGGTATAGAGCAAGGAACATGTTGTGTTTGGTGCAGGAAATGAAACAAATCTGACTCGTCAAGACAGATACATGTAGATAATATAAAGTATTTATACAAATTTATACCCCCTGATATTTTGTGATGGATTTTGCCATCAGTTTTTCTAGCTGAGCCAAGAAATACCGTAAACATACTTAAGTGCACTGAAATTTTACAACAATATCAAATTTTAACAGATATGGCAATGGTGAATTCTTGTGCACACAATATAATGATTTCTGCAATAGAAAACCATATGCAGAAATTTCAGTGGTTGCAGTGATAATTTAGTACACTATTCAAAGCATTAAAAGTGTTATAATGAGATCACCACTAAAATATACATGTATGTTTACAGTATGTCATATTTGTGATATCCATGTTTCTTGTGATTTGATCCACCAAAAACGTAGTTTGTTGAAATGCTCCTGATAATTTTTAAACACTAAGAAATCAGATGTGGATCTTGATATTAAAATTCATGTTGTTAAATTTCTAAAAAGGTATTTTTTTGTATTTTAAGATGAAATAATAATACTTTATTTTCTAGGACAGGAACATGATTCTTGGGAAAGAAGCTTTCTTTGTAACCCCATCTGACTCTCTGGCTGTACTGGCCAACAACCTGAAGTATATTCCCTACTTCAGAAAGGAGGGTCGCGACAAGAAAGGGTTTGCTCGCAGCATGCCCACCAGTGGTGCTGTAGACAGGTCAGTCACCAACCTTTAGATATGTGACAGAGAAAGTATCAATTCAATGTTAAAAGGGGCCATATAGAACATTTGATTGTGCACCAGCTAATTCACCATACAGTTATAGGGTCAGATTCTGCAGATGGAAGAATGTTGTTGTGTTCTTTAGCAAGACACTTCATCCTTGTTGCTCAACTCCACTGACTTGAGTGCAGTACATGGTATGGGTGGGGTATTATGATTTCTGAACTATATAGTTAAGAGGTGTGCACTAAGAAAAGATATTAGTCAAATAACTGTTAGAAATACTGACCTATTACAAGCAGATCACCTCTACAGTCTCCAGCACCCTCATACACACCTCACATATATAGAGGTACAAAACGGTATCTTGTGTTAATTAAGCTGTACTTGCTGTTCCCTCACTATCCTGATTGTGTTGAATTAATATCCCTGTCATCTCTTAAATGTAAATAAGCCACATAAGAGTAATTTCCTTGAGAAGATAAGGCCCTATACACATTTAATGTAATACAGTGTAATAACCATGTTCTACCCCAGCTATCAAAAGTCTAATTATATTGTAATGCTGTATACCAGGAACCTTCCCCCAATCAAACATTCACCCTTTGCTGATAAAACTCACGTGAGCCGAGTGTCAAATATAACATTGACATGTAAATACCGTATGTTGTATGTTGTGAACTTATATTTGCTCAATTGGGAGGGCGAAAAAGGTGAATGTTAAACTGTGGTGACAATTTCCTGGTATACAACATTGGTTTACATATAATGAAACACAAAGAAAAACAGTTCAGTATAACTAAGCTGACGCAGCTTTCGTTAATTGATTTTTCCAACATTATTTCAGCCGCATGAAATATTCCAATAGAATGTATGTAAGTGTATCAGGGACTGTATTGATTAGCTTAATTTGTTAACACATTTCTTAAATGTAGATATCGTATCCAAATGTTACAAATTAGGGTGGCTGAGAAGAATGGTGTGGAGTGCTTTGAGGTGCCCACCGGCTGGAAGTTCTTCGGTAATCTGATGGATGCAGGTCGTCTGACTCTGTGCGGAGAAGAAAGTTTTGGAACAGGGTCTGACCACATTCGGGAAAAGGATGGACTGTGGGCTGTGCTCGCGTGGCTCTCCATCCTAGCAGAGAAACAATGTGGTGTGGAGGATATTCTCATGGACCACTGGAAACAGTATGGCAGAAACTTCTACACCAGGTTAGCTTTGTCTTTATCATGTTAAATTTGCAAGTATTTTTACTTGACCTGGCCTGATTGGTTGATGGGGGGCAGGGCCAAAAAAGGGAAATAGCGTTCATCTTTTGAAAGTTAACTCTTTAAGTATATGTAAAGATGATCCTCGATACTCCAAGGGTTTCACTGATTTATGCTCTATACACCACTGGAATATGACGTACAAATGTGAAGGCACTACGATAGCTATTTGATTGGCTGGTCAATTTTACCGTAACGTTTCCATGCTATTCTTTTGATGTACATCAAAGGATCAAAGTAGTCTACTTGTTTCATCCACGCTGAGGAGCATACAGAGCATTCAGTTTTGTCATGACATATACCAGGGGTGCAGAGAGTGAGCATAACCCCTGGAGTATCAAGGATGCCAGTTAAAGGGAATTTGATATAACTGCTATGGAGCATTACTGGGCTATTTTTTTTTAACTCAATTTTATATAAACTAAGGGTATGGGAGGGGTTTGGTCCAAAAGGAGTATATGTTGATGTCTAAAAGACTACTAACTTAAAGATGTAGGATTTGGAGATTTTTTTACCTTATTTGGTATTTTTTCCCTCTGCAAATGAAATTCAACATCATTGAAAATTGTGTCCCCTCCCCATCCCTGCTTCCTAGAGTGGATTGGCAGGGCCCGGGCCAAATAAGAAAAACAGAGATGGTTCAATGGAGTTACCGGTAAATGCTGTGTAAATGATGGGTATGACCTCCCTAGGGTTGGCATGGAACATCCCTGGGGCTAGGGTAATGGAATTCAATGTATAAATGAAGGGACCTTGATGATGACTCCCTTGAGGTGGCAGGGCAAGGCAAACAAACTAAAATTGGGGTTATCTGTATCAAACTATTTTTTAAGTTCATTTTAAGGGATTTGATCTCATTTAGCATGGAACATCACAAGACCAATATTACATCTGAGATTGATCAATTTCCCATTTATCGGAATTTCCTTATATGGCTTCAATGACCTTGGAATAACAAAGATTTATGGAAGTTGTTTTGTTACAACCTTTCAATTAATGTGTTTGTTAGGTATGACTATGAGAACTGTGAGTCTGCTCCGGCAAAAAAGATGATGGACAACCTGGACACTCTAATAAAGGAGGGGACCCTTGTAGGGGCCACCCACAATGTGGGGGGCAAGACTTACAAGGTGGCCACCATGGACAACTTTGGTTACACAGACCCTATTGATGGCAGCATCAGTAAGAACCAGGTATGGCTGTGGCTAGATGTAAGGACTAGGTACTTACATGATGTTAAAATACCACAATGTTTTTTTGTAGTAATAAGAACCTGTTATGTTTGTACAGGAGGCGATAATCAGGGTTGCATTTAGTATGGAAAATGTTTTTGGGATATATTCCAAATCAGGCATATCTTAAAATACTATTAGAAAATACATGTTTGGTTGCTAACAGACTGTACATTGTAAATTGTCCTATCTAAACAGCCCCTATCAAAGTACAGGTATGCCAACTTAGCATTAGATGTTGGATGTTTGACTATGTACCTGTTTGGAACAAACTTACATTTATTTAGGTAAAGTTATTGACTTTTATTAAGGTGAAGTTATTGAGTTAACTAGATTTTTTTTCATCAAATGACTATTTGAATTTGCAGGGAGTGAGAATACTGTTTGCTGATGGCTCACGAATCATATTCCGCCTGAGTGGCACTGGTAGTAGTGGTGCCACCATCAGGATGTACATAGAGGGATATGAATCAGACAGTACCACTTTCGCTAAAGACCCTCAGGTGAGTAATTTGCCTTTGTATCCTACTGTTTTAAAAGACTGCATGATATATGTACCTGTTAACCGTAAAATTTTAGAACTATTTTTATAAGCTACCAGTAGTCAAATATTTTGATGGGACGAACAATGGTAGGGGAGCATCCATCCATAGATGATAGGTGATTGGCTTTAATATCAGTCGACTTTGATGAAACGTTGTATGCAAATTTAATTTACTAAGATTGAATGTAAATATTTAGCATACTGCACTTTGAATTTGGCACAATAACTAGGTCAAACTTGACAGAATTTTGATGAAACTAGGTCAATATTTATGTTCTTGAAGCACAAATGCTTAACTTCCTTCATACTGGATCAGTCAAAGAAATGTCTAAGACTCCAAACATATTTAACAGTAGCTGAAATAATTAAATATTCTGATACGCTGTAAACTAATTATGATCATTTTCTTTTTTCCAGGATGTGCTCAAACCTTTAATAGAAATTGCTTTACAAATTTCACAGTTAAGGGAGTTGACTGGAAGAGACAAGCCCACAGTCATCACATAAAGATCATGCTAATATAGAAAACTCTATAGACTTATATAGTCCCTGTCAAACACTAAAGCTGTATATCATTAACATGTTTGGCTGTATTCCACATCACTAAAAATGTCCATTGTATAATTTCTTAAAAGACCTACTACATCTAATACGTCATATCTGTTTTTATGTTATATCATGAAACATAGTCCCATTATGATTCTGTCTTATTAAGCTTTTATATTGCATTAGTTGTTAAATTTTTAATTATTAAATACAATGTATCTCTGATGCAGGACAAATATAGTGTAAAGGGAGCTAACTCCTGTGAGCTTAAGAAGAAATTAAGTACTACAGCATTTTTGGAAAATATTGATGGCATGTTGCAATCACATCAGGCATGTTGCAATCACATCTTATTTATGTCAGATTAATTAGGAAATATCCATGAAGTGACATTACAATGAGTTAACTTGATAGTAATTGAGATGATATACTAGTATGTGTTATTACAGAAATAGTTAATAATTATTGCCAGCAGAATTTTGATTGTAGTAAATTCTCTCTGTTTTTCCATGGCTGCTTTTGTAAGGCAGTGATAGAATATAGAATTGCTTTGGAGTGAAAATTGAGAAAAACGACAATGGGGTTATGATGATCTCTAATTAACAATTTTGCATTTTGCTTTTGAAAATAATTTTCTTCCTCATCTACATATATAAGATATATGTTCTATGGCTATCCAATGCCAGGGTAAGAGATGGGAGAAGAAAATTCAATCTTTCTTTAAGTATGGAGGCTATAACAATTCTACCCTTTGGTGTAGAATTTGAGATCAGGACATCTGCAAGCCTATACTTTCACCCAAATTATACTTGATCTGGTAACCCCCATACCTAAGAAATGATAAATTGTATTAGTTTAAATAAAATGTACTTATATTCATACTCACTGAAAAGTATTTTTTTTAAATACAGATATAAAGTCTTGTGTCCCTACAGAGTTACGACCCTTTGTTTATTTATCATACTGAAGTTTTGGTGGCGACTAGATGGATTGCTTGAAATGCTTTGCATGTTTATCTTATCTTGCAACCATTTTTTTTTTTTTTTTTATGTGATATCTTTATAGTTGTTAAGTTTTACAGACTCAGCTGTTAATATAAGAATGATAAGGTACCTGTGTACTACTGGGTACATCATGTACTTCATCAGTCGTTTCTATTGTTGGTCATGTTGTAACAGGCAATTGTTATTTTGTTGACACCAATGTATAAAATTACATGTGTTCAAATATCAATTTGTATTTTTTGCCTGGCATTTAATTTGGTGCAAAAACGTATATAAAGTTGATATGTCTACAAATTTATTGATTTTGTTTACAACTAGTGCTAATTTATTGAAGAAAAAAATCAATGTTCTTTAAGTCGTTAATGCTTCAATGTTTTATTGACCTGGTACGAAAAAGTATGGTTATAGTTGTGGTGCAAAATTATGTATAAATTTGATTTGTCTGCAATAGGTGCTCAGTAATTGAAGCAGAAAAGCAATGTTCTAGTCGCTTATACTTGTGGGTAATTATTTAATCACCTGGTCTAACAGTATACCAAGGGAAGTTACAGTAAAATAATGATATTGAGATAAGTTATAACATGACCCCCACTATTCCAATGACAATACTTCAGGGAAATCAGAAAAATAGTATTGTTTATGTAGTTATTTGGGTCACTGAACTTTTTTTGTCCTGAAAAATTTATAATATATATACCTGCATAATAATCAAAGACATACAAGTTGGTGGTTTATCGATTGATGTTTTGGAAATGACCTATACTGCATCAATTTTTTTATGCATTTAATTTTTTTTCAAATTTATACGTGTATACGCAGAATTGATTAATAAACAACTGCATGAACATGAAATGTTGACAAGCTGTACGAGGTACTAGATGTGCTGTGTCGAAATCTACGGTACTTATATATATTACGGTTCCTACAGACGTTTCTCATCAGTGCTAGCTAGGATATCCCAGGTGCTATATGTTGTCCTCTGATGCATATAAAAGTGATGAAATTATTTTCTTTTTGTTTTCTAATCTTATGTTAGTCTGTCCTGGTTTTAAAATATTTTTTTAAGACACTTTGATTTAAATATATAAGAAAAGTTTAGGATTTTAACCACATTTGGCCAAAAGATGATGTTGTACATAAGGTTTAGAATTTGGATGGTCAGAATATTTCATTTTAAGTTTAAATGATTTGCTCTAATTGATAATAAAAGTAATGTTTTTTCGCTGAAACTCACAAAATTAAATATATATGTAGATATGTGAAGGTAATTTTGTTACAGACTTTACTTATATTAAAGTCACTATGACATTCATTGTTATTTTCTTGACTATATCAACTGAAAAAAGGTTGTTTGTTAAATTTGAATCTGGATCTGTCTTTTAACTAATATGTGCAACAAAGTATGTGTATTTCTATTTTGTTATAGCAAGTTGTTAAGTTGGACGACATTGTGAGTTTTCTTGCAGCAAGATAAAACCTGCAGAGTTATCTTTCTTAGCATTGGACATTGTACAGTACTTACATTTCTGTTTGCAATAAAGGAATGAAATCTGGTAAAACTATATTGTTCTGTTGTTGTACTGGATTCTGGTCCGACTCTAATACATATCTAAATAATACCACATGTTTGTTTTTTACTCAAGTTGCAAATAGCAAAAATGTTTTGTGCTGACAATTTGATATGTCGGTAAATGCATGCACATTGTACCATAAGTTGACAGTGTACATCTGCACAGTAAATAGGTGCTATATCTGTGATGCCTGATAGGTGCTATATCTGTGATGCCTGATATAAACATCAAATGTGTGGTATTGTTTTATTACTAACATTTAATTGTTTACTATATGTATAACTGCTGCAAAACGTTAATCATCACATATTTATATATATAAGTACATGTATGTTAAATTTGCTTCTTGAAATCTTACACCAAACAACAATTATACTAAATTCAATACAAAAAGTGACTATGAAGTTACTACTTGCTACATATTTTACTGTTGTATTTATGTTATAAAATAAATATCGATTGTAGAGGATTAAGATATTAACTTAGCAGTCATTTCCTTGGGTTGTGTTTTCAAGTGTAAACCAGTGTAATAGTGTCCAGATGATACCTGTAAGTGTACAGTACCTGCAGCATCCACAGTAGCATTGCAGTGCAGTGTAATTGGGTCATCATGACTGCCATCTCTAGGTCAAAGGTCAAATATGTGCAAAATTTTGTAACATTTAAAGATTTTCAGGTATCTTGCTGAAACTCTTTAGTATACCTGCATCACCCACAAGTGTGCAGTGCTCTGTACCTGGTTTACTGTAACCTTCACCTTTAGGTCAAGGTCAAGTAAGTACCAATCAAAGGGGAGACATATGTTTGGTCACAAACAATTCTAGTTCTATAATTATACTGATATACAAATGTTATTTCACTTATTTGGAGTGAAAAAAATGACACCATCATATTAATTAAGAAGCAATAATCTAATTGAATATCAGAAAACAGTGAACTTACTGGTTAAAGAGAGTCATGGAACATGCTGGACACCTGCATCAGATAAGACAATATGTAGTATGCTGTAGACTCTCGCCTCCAAAGTCACTGTTCGAGTTCAAGGTTGTGTACCATTTTCCTTGTCCACACCATAAATTAACCATTGAATTGAATTCTTAAAAAAATGTGCTTAATTTTAAATCATGTTACATACAAATCAGCGACGTATATACTACAAATCTATGGTTTTACACATACAAATTAGAGACGTATATACTACAAATCTATGGTTTTACACATACTAATGTATTAATACGTTCAGTTTCATACCCTAAGGTCAAAATCTTTAGCAAGTGGTCAAATATGCTACTTTTCCTTGACAGAATAGTTTTTTTATATGGTAGAAAGCTTTGCATGAAGTGTGATACTGATGTTTGCATTGTCTCTACATTGTCACTATCATTCCTTACACGTTCCTATTCCCAAGGTCAAGGTGACTAATACAGGTCAGATGAGGCGTTTTCTGTATTGTCTAGCTTACCATAACACTTTAATTACAAATAAGTTTCAATCCACTAGTTCAAAGTAACTGGTTTATATCAAAGTTACTTGGGTTCAGAAAAGATACGAGATACAAAATTGTTATTTAACGTATATTTAAAACAATAAAACATTAGCACTGTAGTGCTATTCTTGCGACAAACATGAGGTATAACAACAATCACATGCAGGTAATTACAAAGACTTGTTAAATGACAAACAATATCACAGTAGCAATTTACTATTAACAAGCAAAACAAAGTACACGAGCAAAGCAGCTCATACATAATCACAGAAAGGCAGCATTAGAAACATAATATATAAAACTAGATTAAGTACTGAAAACTGCTAATTTCTTATTAAGAAAAGACAGATTCAAATTACCCTGGTTACATGTAAAACATACGTGTTCCTGTTTTGAAGTCTTAATGAAACAAAAATAAAATATTGTACAGGTGTTTTACACAAAGCATGCATATTGTAAACCCTGTTCAATACTCTTGTTTGAGATTGCAAGATCAATATTTGTAATGGTGGGTAAAAAATAATGTAGACAGTCGCTGTTAATCACACCGTGTCCTGAATTCACCAGTCCCTGGGCTTACTGTAATACCACTGTACAACAAAAGTAGATGACTAAGCAATGTACTGCAGACAAGCATTAAGATATCGGATTTAAAACGTTTTGTGAAAAAAAAGGGATAATTTTTCACAGGAAGTTTTAACTGGCTTCCTAACAATTAAATATTTACAGACTATTACAGAATAAAGGTCAAACAAATCCTCTTTGCAGGCTTAATGGGTCCCGGCTGAACAGGATCACCAGATATATATATGTTCTGATGCCAAATGGTTTACAATCTTGGAACATTCACAAAACATTAAAAGCTTAAATTCATAATCTTAATATCAGGCTATGAAGACAAGTTAAGGCAAAAACTGATATAAAAATCTAGCAGAGGATAGTTGGATGGTATATTGTAATATTAGGTTGATTGGTATTTTAAGATATTAATATTTAAGAGACATTGTACATATATTTATTTTTTAAAAACAAAATAAACACACAATTGAATCTGCTCAATTCACTCCTTATCCTAAAGAATTCAAGGACTTTGTTTTGATCCAGGTCAATAATACTGTAGAACATTGATAAAACATCATTTACAATTTTGTTTTGTTTATCAGAATTCAGTATTGAATGCTAACATGTATGTTTCCCTCTGAATGATAACATATACTGATTTCCCTCTGAATGATAA
>JAUMHH010212414.1:0-15491 GCA_032359455.1 Chlamys rubida | reverse complement strand
CATGTACTGATTTCCCTCTGAATGATAACATGTACTGATTTCCCTCTGAATGATAACATGTACTGATTTCCCTCTGAATGATAACATGTACTGATTTCCCTCTGATTGCTAATATGTACTGGTTTTCCTCCCATTGAATGCTTACATGTGCTGGTTCCCTCTGAATGAAAAATAAACAAAAGAAGAAAACAGAAATATAAAGGGTTCAACTCAGATCCTTTATGTTTTGGATAGTAAACAGTTTTATGGGGAAAGATACAGATAAAATTTACCTTATGTTAAATGTCAACACATTACTTTATACCTCCACTTTGTTTTGCTATACAAATTATACCCGAGTTTGGCAAGGGATCAAAACATGGTTGCAATCTTTTATATAAACAAACTTGACCTGAATTGACAATTTTTAACTATCATGGTTATAGCGCAGATAACCGATTATTATCGTTGAAGTTTTACACCTACCTCACCTGTAAATAGTGGGGCCCGTTTATCTACATAATCTGATGATGGGTGATTTGACATGAATAAATCTAGGTCAACACTTCTGTTCACTTGAGAGCTGTTTACATGTCTCTTTCCAGTTTATATCACCCTATTTGGAGGCAGTAATGCGTAACCTACTTATTTAGATTTTTCAACCATGGAATTTTTCATAAAAATAATTACAGTCTAGGCTTATTTTCTGAATAATGTGGTTGGATATTTATACGTTTTAGTCTGCTAAATAATTTGAAAACCCATCTTAAATTCCTGTAAAAATGCAAAATCTGGAATTCTTTAAAAAATAAAAAATGATGTAAACAGGTGTAAAGTTATGTTACATTGCTGAACACTTTGTCATCAAGGCTTGACATTTAACATTCATTGTTCACCAAAGTGATGGGAACATCTCAGTCTTCATACATTTAAAAGGAAAGATCTATTTGAATTTTGTCTAAAAACCATATATATATGTATATGCCTCATTGACAAAACTATCTGATGTCAGTGTTCATTCAGATGTGTTCTACACCTTCATTGTATTCCTAAGTACAAAACCAAACATCCTGAGTCTGTCGCCATTTATGTTCATGAAGGTGACTGAGTTGAACATTGTATGAAATGTAAGAAAAGCTGAAAGATTAAAGGTCACTGCTGACTTTGTTTACGCTTTGACGAAAACTCTTTGGAATGTCATATGGCAGTGGAGCAAAACATGTTTGTTGTTGTGAGCTATTCCTGGTATGATATATATATATATATATATATAGCTTGTGTGCATTGTGTTGAAACCTATAGTAGCAGCTGAGCAAGGACATCTGCACTACACATTTTTTCCTCTTTTCTTAGATGCAAAGAGAGAGAGAGAGATTGCCTAAAAAATAAAAAAAAAAATTGCAAAGCATACAAATCTCTATTTTACACAATGTGATAATACACCCAACTTAAATATCTCATCAAAGTATGCTCAAAAGTAATGCTCATACAGAAAGAAAAGAATCATTTTGCCCCTGACCCCTTGCAGTACCTGGCATTGATCATTTACATAATGGTACAGACCTGAAAGTGTATGCAATATTGTCTTTAGTCATGATTAATCATCTGTAATTGTTCATAGTCAAAAGTTCAACTGTTAATCATATGACCTTTGACCTATCACTGTGACCTTGAGCAAAGGTACTCTGACATGACCTGAGAGTGATGTTCAACAGTATCGGTTAATGATACACTTATTTATATTTCATCAAAAAGTGTTCAGTTCAAATTGTATTGCCCAATCATTAGAATGCCTTAATCTTTGACTAATTGTGTGACCTTAACCTTTGATGCCAGTACATGTACGTACTATGACATGAATGTGAAGTTTCATTTAAAATGTTGAGCTGTACAAAAGTGTTTTTTCCCTGAAAATACAGGAATAGTATAACTTTTAACACCCGACTACGGTATTTCTTTGACCTTGAGATATTATTGTTTGGATAACCATGAGACTGTGATCTCTTGCTTTGATCTTGACCTTTCACTTCCAACTTACCACAGAGGCTGCTTGGGTCGACATAAAACACAGATTGCACAAAAAGACATTTGAAATTTGCCAATTGTGAAATATTTTATTTCAGATTACATATTTCATTAATAACAGGTTTTCTGTTCCTTTTTTGAAGAAAGGAGATAAATGATGCAAGAAAAGGTGGCATACCCTTTAATCTTGTAAGTGAATTAACAACACTGGTTTCTGTTACCAGTAGTAATTTACATGTCATACAACAAAATTAAGGCAGCACATTTTCCAACATAATTCAGAGAAAAAATCTTATTATTTTTTAACCAAAACTCAATAAACATTTTCACTGATCTCCTCAATTTGCATTTTACCGTTATGGAATGTATGGACACCTGTTTAAGAATATTTTTTTTTATCTAAACCTGGATAAAATTATGAGTTGTCATTATACAAGTTACCTGTTAATCTGGAAGGACTTAGGTGTCAGGTTAATCGATTTGTGTGCATCACCAATAATCACCCTGTTGTCGAAAACATTGTTTTTGTATAAAATTGTCACAATGTGTTTGAGTAACATAACAATGCAAAGATTAATACGTTGTTTTTTAGTCTGCCAAATTTGCAAAATATCCTAAAGATTTGGATCAACATTTAGTGCTAATAGCTGTAAGCAGACCTCTCCAAAAGTTAAATCAATATTTATTCTTGGCCCAGGTTTTAGCTCATGTGAATTACAGATATATAGGTCACATCTGATGGGACAATTGCTCAGTTTCTTGGCTAGTAGCCACAAAAACAGGACCTGGTAGGAGCCTACCTTGATTTCATTTTGGACCTAAAGCTATTTTAAATAAGATATTGGCTTACATTAATGGCATGTACATTGTAAAAGCTTTACTGATCTGGTGCCTGCAATTATGTGCCAGGTGACTATTCTTTTTTGCTTATGAGATTTCAAAATAATGCCAAACCAACTTAAATCACTCAGATCACTTAATGAAGTGCATAATTTCTTTATTTCATGGTAAATAGCTTCACTCTACTTTGCGTGTTGAAATTTTTATAATCTGGCTTCCTGCACATCAACACAAAATTTGCTTCCATTTGAAAGAGAACCAAAATTAATATTGTATATACGTTTGATTCTGCACTCCCATTATTTTTTCAAGATCATGAAATAAAACACTGCTGCTGAATTTTTGACAAGTTGGTAGACTTTTTGATGTCACTGTGCCAATATTTACATTTCCCAGATGGGCAAAAATTTAGAAAAGTTATGTGGTGTCTTATGTTTAACATTTCATAATAATCAAGAAACACAAGAAGAAACACAAGAAGACAGAATAGAATTCAAAGTCCTTTATTTCTCAATGCATCGATAAAAACACTTTTTCAATCAAATGCTTTGTCACTACATTTAATACCTTTAATATTAAAAATCACCTTTTTCGATTCCTAATTCTGTTGAGTTGCCAAACCTGATAGCATCAACCGTCAAAATACATGCCATCGATGAACCATCAGTTTGTTACGACACTTTGTAACTTGTCTATTTGATTTCACACAATCCATGCGATAAGCAGCTTGCTTTGAAGGCTTAATTGGAGGTATGTTAAATGCACCAACAAGATAAAAAAAAATACAAGAAAAAAACTAATACTTCTTGATATGTAATGCCCTATAGCTGTTCCTCAAACTTCAATTCATATAATTTAAACACTGATTTTTTTTCAATTGGAAAAGAAAAAAAAAATCTTTTATTCAGCACGATTAATTAACAGAAATAGATCAAATTTATCAAGGCCTAATAATTGAATCCTTAAAACAAGTAATTTCAAATTCCAAAATAGATTGAAGATTATGTTTTGTAATAATAGTTTAACAGTCAAATGCTTGAGTCAACACGACGTTCAATAATCACAGCTGAACACATTTTTATATAATATCACAGGAAATAGTAGCTTCCAGCATAGTAACTTTTTACTGAAACCCTAAGACAAATGAAATCGATCCCATGCGACATTATCAAATTACTGATTTAAAGAAAATACAAAATGAAAGTTCTGTACTTTCTTTTTTTTTGTTTATATATAATCTTCAACAAGTCTGCAACTTCTTTATTGAAGCCGCCGAAACAGAAATTTGAAATTGGCAATGGACCTGTCTAAATATATATATATATAAAAAACTTAAGTAAAATTACATGATGTTCTGGACATTTTGTGTCCATAACTGAGTTGTCTTGCAATCCACACATCTTACACTTAAGATATCTTGCATACCAATACCAGTACTTTCCAAACAGTATATTTTAACAGGCTTGATATAACATGTCAATGCGACAAACTATTAACATTATGAGTTTATAACGCAAACAAAATTATGTTAATTAAGAACAATTCATATTTCTGAAAAAAAGAAAGAAAATTTATTAAAAGAGGTAAATATCTTACTGATCCTAAAAATAACAAATTTATGACATGTGTAGTTTTTTCTTTGCAATTAACAAGATAACCTCAGACTGAAAACAATGCATTAATTGCGATGCAGTTTTGAATATAGTATTTTGGGATATTGATTTTCGAATTAAACCAAATATAGAATTTATCAATATTGCTTTTACTTTGGTCTATAAAACAACATTTTTTACATGTTACATGTATGATATTTGATGTACGTAGTCGACTAATTATTCACAGAGCTTTGCGAGATGCTGTACATTAACCTATGTCAGATTTTCTTTTGAGATCAGTGAATATATGTACATATGTAAACAAAAGTCGCCTTTATACATGCCATTTCTTTGGACCAAAATGTCAAAGTCTATATACATGTATGTACACTATGTACAGTAACATGTTACACACCCATACTTGTGATCTGGTCATGGACCCACAGTAACATTCTAGCACAAACCCTGCACCAACGTTGATATCCTTGGATACAGTTGTCTTAGCCAATAACATTACATTGTATGATCCATGTGACAATGACAATGAACACACATACACACAGCGATAACAGTCATATACCAACCAATACAATGGATATCAATGATACGAGGTTTTTTGTTATGGTATTTAGGTTTCCTTGGAATGAATGACTTTGTAAAACACCTGTACATACATACATACAAATCTGTGGAAAAGTAAATGAAATGATGCAAAAAAACCCAAAAGTGCTGTTTGTATGACAAGTCTATAGTAAATGCCTCTGTATTAAAGTAAACCTGTTAAAAAGTAAATATATTGAATCTTATGTAAGAAAATAAATTTCAGATAAAAAAATTCACTTTCACACCTAAAACATATTTACAGTTTATCAAATATTTGTTCAAAATTAAGGTAACTTTTATTTTGAAAACTTTACATTAAAAAAAATTCAAAGACATTTACTTTAGTGTGAAACCATTTTAAAAGATTGCAAGTATCTCGATTAATCTTGATCGGCTGCCATTGCAAAATTGTGAACACATTCAAATATTGACCTTGCTTACTTCGCAAATTGAACTCGAAATGAACTTATGAGCATCTGAATTGCATATGAAATATGTATTATGGTAGACCAACAACTATTCAGTTTTCTTCATGAGTTGGAAAAACATTTGTAATTTTAAAGCACAGAAATGTTTCCAACAATATTTCAAACAAAAATACAAGAATATAATGTATATATATATATGTATAGATATCTTTCATGCACCTTTGACAGTCGGAGTCTAATGTTAATAGAATGAAATGGAATGGCACTTGTGTTCTGCTAAAGAAAATCACATACACAACACAGAATTCCCATACATTATATATGATATAACATTATAAATTTTCTGATTTTTTGTTTCTTTTGAGCAAAACTACCATATTTTGGGTTTTAATACAATACACTAAATAAACTGCTGGTATCATAAATTTGGCAAATTTATTCAAATTAAATAATGCTTTCATCTGTAAAAGACACTGATTATATGAAGCAAAAGATATACAGTTTCAATTTCAACTCAAACTGAAATAAAAATTCCCATGCATCAGATTTGGACTTTTTCTAGATTTTTTCTACATTTTCTGCCTGGCTAAAAATAGCTTGTAACTGAAATCAGCAAAATGTTTAATGTTAACCAGTAGAAGCTTAAGTAGAAAGTTAATTTGAAATGGAATGTTTTTTAAGCACAAATCAAAGTAACCCCATGAGATGTTTAAAACCTTATACGACTAGTAGGCAACTCAAACAGTATAGAGGTATTGTTTGACAATATGGTATTGAACAGACAGTTTATTACCCAGCCATGGCTGGACTGGTTAGGTGACAATTTCACGAGACAAGATATATTTTTATGTAGCGACTCCACAAAGGTTGAACACAATAAAATTTGGCTCCCTTCAAACGAAGTTCTGCATGTTTCACAATTGTGGATAATGCCAAAACATAACTACCTTTTTTTACCCCAACCTTCCCTCCCCCCCAACATTCCCTCCCCCCCAACCTCAAGATAGTACGTAAAAACATTCATACTAAAATAACATGTAAAATTACAAAAAGGGTGAAAACAAAGTATTAAACTACAAACATAAAAAGACACATGGGCTTTCCTAGAGTACATAAAATCACAACTCTTCATCTTGGATTAATCAGCCTTTTAGCAGTAATTGCTGTTTTAGCACTTAAATACTGCCCCTTAAGTTTAATGGAAATATAAGATCATCACACGTATCTCTCCCGCTATAATCTATTTGAAAGACAACGGATCATTTTCTTCTTTTAAACTATTTGTTTTGTATGAAGAATATATGTCAACATTTTTTCTCATGTTTGTTAAGACAGAGACACACTTTTTTGACATCAACATAAAATCCCTGATAGTAATCTCATATACACTGGCTTATGTGTTTTTTTATGAGCATACTCTCTCTCTCTCTCTCTCTCTCATCAGACACAACCACTCCGCTGATCCACATCCACTTTCACACTTGAGAAAGTCTTGGTTCCTTCATCAGTCTGAGTGCAGTACTAGCTACGTACTGATAGCATAGTTTGATGAATGTGAATTTGGCAGAGACAGTCCACTATCACTACTGGAGTCAGAATTTTCATCGGAAAAGTTTCCCCTACGCCTAGCGAGTCCTGAACAAGGTGGTGATAGTTTAATACTTGGAACTCTCATGGACTTTCCATTATACAGACTGCTGTCCGACTCGTCCTCATCCTCCTGGCTGTCTTCACCACCTCGGGATCTACGCCCGATGAAAAACGATGGTGCCTCATTTATGTGTAGATGTTGTTGCATCATTCTGTTGATAGAGACTGCTTCTCCGGCAAAACATTCCAGATCTTTTGTACTGTTGTTTCTGTATAAAAGAATTAAAATATAAGTAAATATTGTGCATTTCCTATCTATGGTGTTTTGTCACGTTATCTATTTGTTGATTTTTCTTTCTCGACATTGCATTCTTATTCAATTTTCAAATAAACTACAAGTATAGATATTTTTATATATTTTTATATATCATACTTTTAATAATTTCGATCAATAACAATTCACAACAATGCATTGTTTCATCAGGCTTACCTTGTAAGGATCCTTGGGGTGGCCAGTGGGGTGGGAGGGGGAGGGGTTGTCACCCAGGGATGGTTCAGGACTTCCTTGGCTGATAACCTTTTACGTGGGTCCCTAACCAAAAGCTTTCGGATCAAATCCTTGGCTTCCTCAGATATCTCACTCCACTCATTTTCAGGAAACTCAAACACACCATCTTGAATTCGTGTAAAAAGATTTTCTTGGCAAGACTGGCAAGCTTCTCCTCTTTCCCAACCACAATCCTCTCCACATTGTCCATAGAAAGGGGGATAGCCACACAGCATGATATACCTGTAACATCCAAACAGTTTCAAAATCAATAACAAGACAATTATTAAAAATTACAGATAGAAATGTCTTTTTAACATACATAATTTGAAACAAAACTTTTTTTCCAAGCATTTAAATGGACGTCAATATTTTTAATAACTTACAAAATTGTTCCTAAACTCCAGAGATCACATTTCTTGTCATAGGAAAATGATTCGCCAACCCAAGCATCCACAACCTCGGGTGCCATATACTCGGCTGACCCTACAGGGGTCAGGAGTTCAGGTGTGGTACAGTTGTCGTTCTGACTATTGATAGGCACACCACTGGCAAGGTCAAAGTCACAGATACGGATGGGAACAACCTCGTCATTCTTCTCACATAAAATGTTTTCTGGTTTCAGGTCTCTGTGCGCAATCCCTACAAAATAAAAATGTATTTCTAAATATCAAAATTTGATTTATAAAACATGCATATTATGTGCATTTAGCTTTTACAAAAAAATATTTGAGGAATTTAGATAAAAATTTAACTTTGAGAACATGTAATGTTACAAATTTTGTTTTATGATGAATGATCATTTATGTGACAATAATTATGGTGCTTACCCTTCTTATGAAGAAAGTGAAGAGCTTTGGCAATATCTTTGATCACCAAGCTTGCTTCAAACTCAGTCACATGGCCCCTCCTCTCAATGTTGTTCAACAGTGTTCCTCCATGCATCAAATCAAACACCAAATAAAATCTTTCTGCCTCCTCAAAGTATTCATGCAACCGTAAAATATTCTCTTCACTTTGGCACAAGTGAAAAATTTCAATCTCCTTGAACACCTTCTTCCGTGACCTTCCAAAATCTTTTTCAATAACCTGTAATGATAGATTTTACATATTATTATATTAATAATGCTTAAAAAAATGTAATGTATCTATGTTCTCAAATGTGTCTTTTGATTTTTTTGTTTCATAATTTCATTGACTAAATTCAAAGGAAATAGAAATTTGATGAACTTACTTTTACAGCATACTGTTTCTGGGTTGTATTTTTGCGGTACGTATTTACAGAAGCATAGGCACCACTCCCCAGCTTTTCTCCAGTAGGGGTGTAAAGATCTACAATATACAAAGACAAAACACATTGAGAAAAAAATATTCTCAACAAAAAGCAAATCTAACACAAATTTTAATTTACTCTACAGTATGCATATCAATCTATCATTTTGAGTTGAGAAATTAAATGTTCATTTCAAAAGACTAATTAATAATTTGTAGGTGTACTATATGTCTAAAGTTGCAAACCCCAAGAAAAATTAGCCTATGGTGTTGATCATGTGATGTTAAAAACTTTTGTTAGTAAGGTCTGACCTAGTTCCTTTATACTTCACAAAATAGCAAATACAATAAATGGTTTGTGGGGGCAATGAACAATCAAATCTTAGCTACCCTTTTCCCTTTACAGATTAAAAACATGATGTCAATGTACCTGGACTAGATTACTGGCAACCAGGCCATCTGCTAGACGGCCATACAAATATAGCTGACCTACATACATATATAGGTGCAAGGGAAGCGACAGCTGTATATCTACACATGAATCACGAGAATTATGATTCATGGCTTTAACTTTACCAAAGTTTTGTGGTCATTATCAGGTGTAACATGTAATAACCAATTCTGCAGATAAACGGAGTTCTAAAGAAATGCCTCCTTATCTTAAGAATGCGTATATATAGCCTAAATGGGAATTACAAGGCTAACAGGATATATATATATGTCATCACATCCTGGTTGAGTGGGACAGGATTTGGGATTGAGTCCAGGATATAGAAAATGAAAGTCCTGTATACCTGCCTGGTACATTACAGACACCATTATCTTATATTTATTCAGGCATCAATATGAGGCATTTCTTTTACCCTCAAGAAAAAGAAAATTTCCAACCTTTACTTATAATTGTTTCGTTTTCCAAAAGCAACTTGTTTGCTTTGAATAGAATTTCTTTCATACTAAAGATTGAATTTATTACAAACCAACAAAATTATTATTAAGGAAAAGGTTCAGAAAACATTCCTATCAAACCACTTTGATTTCACTATGAATAAATAAGTACAATGTACTTAATTTTTGTGTTCCCATTTTATTTCTAAAATAGATCCTTGTTCTATCATAAGTGTAATGATTTCATCATACCATATAGTAATGTATGGTAAGTCTATTCTAGATTAATAAATTGATCTATTTATATACAATTTACACGTTACTTCCACGTATACACAAACTTGTCATCCTGATCAGGTGACATTATCCCCAATGTGTACACATACAAAACGTGTATACCGTCATGTGTCATGAGGTGACCTGGTCTTACGTGTCAGGAAACTACTAGAATTCATGTTTATTGATCCACGACCACAGCCATATCTTATTCGCTTACAATATGAGTGGTCCGATCTTACATCAGGCTACATTACAAGGATTTACAATAGCTATTTTTAGAACATTACTTCATTCTTATCGTCTGTTTTAAAACCTATCATGATTGGCTGGGTTATTCCCCATCCACACAGGCTGTGTTGCCCAACATGTATTTATAGCACACACACTTTTTATGTGTTTTTCCTAGGGTGTAGTTGCATCATTCAACGTAACAGATATACAGACTGGCTTATACGTGTAGTTCATATATACACTCGCACATACATGTATGCAAGGAATGTGTGATGAAACACAAGTAACTTGAGAAAACAAAGGGAAAGCACAGAAATGTCCATCAACATATGAAGTGTACAAGAATTAAACAGACATATATATGTAATTTTGTGCTAATTCAGTGTTTTACAAATACACCAATGCCAGATTAATGTTAACTTAATTAAAATCTGCAGTTAATGACAAAATTATCTCAGGATTATCAGAAGTGAAAAATGCTAACCTTTTTCAAAAGTGTGCTGATTAATTTAGTTACACGAAGGAATATATCAATGATATGAAACTTGAAAAAAGAAAAACTGGGGTTTTCCTTTAATTTCTTAAAACAAAAAGGGTTTAATAAAACTAATAAAAAAATAATTTTACCAAAACAAATTATATTGCAACCTGGATAATAATAATAGCAAGAGTAAATTAAAATAAATATGATACACACCATTGAATTTTTGGGCAGGTTCGTCTTCCTTTCGACGTTTCTTCTTGTTTCTTGATGGACGGCGGTTCATTGTTGAACTTTCACTATTTCTCATCTCAATATCTTCCATAATCGGGTCCATGTCCAGCGAGGGCAATGCAGCAAGTACCCGGTCTAACATTAGACTAGATGGTCTTCTTGGTGATAGGTTATAAAAAGCCTGATGCTCTACCTAAAACACACACAATAAAATACTCCATAAATGTCAGGAATACACCAAAAATTATCACTAAATTATCACCTCCAAATTTATCACATTCACATGTGCTTATCAACTTGCATTTTATCAATAGTTTATACCTGCTATTCCAGCGTAATTCCACAGAATGTACTAGTGAACTATGAACCCGCGAGTGAGATTCCACCTCCCTCTCCCACCTAGCTTCTCCCAAGGACTGAGTCTACACTACTAACCTGTACACTTATAACACAACGATGGGTTATTGTGAGCACTGCACCAGTTACACAGAACAGACACAAGTACTAGAGGTGCCACCCTAGTGCCAAAAGCAACACAAATACTAGTAGATATATAGTCTCTGGGGTCTAAGTAATACAGCTGCCAGTCCTATCACATGAATAGGTAGCATCCCAAGCATAGGGAAAGGACTCCCACTGTGGAGGTGTTGGCAATGATTGCCTCCCACAGGGCAACTCCCTTTCAACCTCAATAATGACTGGACAGGCACAAAGGCAGTGACCATTATATATAATTATGACATAACTCAATGAAAGAAGACATTGTGCGAGTTGATTACTTGTAAATACATCAATTACTGGACTTGTAGCAAGGTGTCACTCTAATGGACAGTAGTTTGATATATTGCAGAAAGTAGATAATTAATTAATTTAATTTAAGTTTTAAATGCAAATGGTTATAATGAAGAGTAGGATTGTATACTTGGCTCTAGATCTACACAGTGGAGAAATTTGACTTTATTTAATTTTATCCTTTCTACCAAAACTCCTCAAAAACTTATCCAGGTATTATTTTTTAATAATTAAAGTAAAATGTGTAATATATATTTTTTGGGAGGCATAAACACATTTGCGCTAACACTCCAATACAATTGGAATGATTTATAAAATTATAAAACATAAATCCATGTTAAGTAATAAGTATATTACCTTCTTTTTTTTTTACATTTTGCCTATGGCAATTTCAAAGTAATAATGATTAAACATTGTACTCACAACCTGTTTTTCCTCAAAGTATTATAGTTATCAAAACCCTTATTAACTAATGCAAGACAAGTCCCTATCATTTCATTTCCATAGATTTACAGCTGTTAATACTTTTAGTCCTGGATATAATTAACACACCTGCAATTAATGATTAAATAATCTTCCAGATAAAAATATGATTGTACTAAGGTTGAATTGAGCTTGTCAAAATTTCATCATCCGAAGAAATATAACAATGACTACTTCCTTCATTTACTAGAAGATCTGTGATTTCATCATCGTGTGAAAGATTCTATACTTAGTAGTGTGTTAAATTAATTGTATACCTGGTCATTCAATTTATAGAATAAAATATAGAATATCAAATAAAAATATTGTCTCTTTTAAATTGAGCTGTTAAATGTGAACAAGAAAAAAATGCCTATGATTAATCAGTAATCAATTTAATTATTAGTCATAATTATTAAATAATGACATAATTTTTTACTTAAACATGTTATTTTTATTATATTATTTCTTCATTAAACTTGTCATAAAAAATATTCCCCCAAAAAAGACTGAGTAATAAGTTAGTAACACCGGAGCCTGAAGTTCTGTCAAAAATTAATAATAACAGTTAAAATACAGTAATACAAAACAAGACCTATAATATGCTTAAAATTTAGTTTTTTTTGTGTATTACTGTTATTATTAATTTTTGACAGAGCTTCAAGGCTCCTGTACTGTGGTAGTACCGACTCCGAGTTCCTTCTTGATTAAAAAGTTAAAAATAGCCATGTCTAGTCTAATCCTGCACAAAGAACCGAGAACATTCCAGTTAAGTCCATACATAAAGCAATCAAAATATCGAATGTAAACACATCAAAATAATACAATTCGATTTAAGTTTATGAATAAATATTTCCTAACTTCGAAAATAATGCATGTCAGTATGAAATGTAAAAATGATCAAGAATGTAGTACACAATGGATCATGTACCTGGATTTATTTATAAACAAAACTTACCTCTAACATTTTGGTAAACTGGTGTTGTCTTTTGTTTAAACAACTATATCGCTTGACTTTAAACACAAATGTGCTCTCTCCCAGATCTTATCACTAAAACTGCATTCGCATAAATCCGTTAACCAACATAGACTGTCCGAAGGTCCAAAGACCTGAATCCGCTTCTTGCTACAATCCGTCCATTTTCCTTCACTCACAAACTAGAACAGGGTTCATACGTCAGCAAACTTGTTTATATATCAAGGATCTGTGTCACGCGACGTGGCCTACGAGCTGACTGGCTGACTCACTGTGTTTATGTACGCAGATGCAGCCAACTGTGGCGACCGTGATTATAATATCGGTGTGTTTACATCCGCCATGGAAGGTCACCGGGAGTGTATGCATGGAAAAATTAAACATTGAACGCGTTAATAAAAAGAACAAATGGCAATAACAGTACCTACAATTGAAAAAATATATAAAAGTGATAAAATAAATTGCAATTCAGTTGAACATTACCTCTATCATGATGCACTTGTGAAGAAAAAAGTAAACAATGCCTCAACTCCCGCCAAGCACTCCATTTTGCAAAACAAACCAATCGTTCAACTCCGGAATATCCGGGATATCCAGATTTTAATTGTTTAATATGGAAAATAATGAAAACATGCAACATTGAATAATATTCAATTTATTTAGCATATGATGTATAAATGTCTATTTTTAAAATGATTCTAGTAATAATTTGTCGAAAAAAATATGGTTGGATCCATATCGCTCGAGCGTTTGAAATGCATACAACGTTTTCATACAATGAAATAAGAAAAATTAAGACGACGATTAGCCGAAAAACACTGGAGCCAATATGGACCTTCCGAAACCTCCAGAAGGTAATTTTATTCATTTGCGGCAATTTCTATGCACACTAGACCGAAATATATGTCCAAATTGAAGTACGCTAGCAGGAAAAAATGTTCACCAGTAAATATTTAAGATGCGTCGGATGTACCCCGTAGATATTTAATGCCGGCATTTTCCCGGAGCCCCCCCCCCCCCGATTGTTGTGTTGTATCTTTCGCTGTACTATACATCGTTGTAAATAGACACGCTATAGTTTGTTACTAAATAAGTGATGTGTGTTGACAGGGACAAAACACAAGAATGGAATTCAAAACAAATGTATCTAAATTGAGTTTTTAGATGAAAATCTTTCAATTTACCGACTCACATGTTTGGTGAACACTTCAAACGATGTGCACGAGATAATTACGACATAATCGGCCCCATGTGCTTTAATAGGAAGAAACTTCCAAGTAAGAATGATAACATGCTTTGAAAGTTGTTCATCTATCTGGAGGGAGTGAAATATTTTGTGTTTTGGTACAGAAATCCTTAATTTTCCTGTCTGACGATCAGATAGAGACGATAAAAGGATCCAAGTACCAAGAATTGCAACGGTGACATTCAACAAAGTCACTGGAAATTGAGTTTTTAGATAAAAATCTTTCATATCACTGACTCACCTGTTTGCCACTTCAATTGATGTGCACAATATAGTTACAACCAGTACTGGTGTGTTTGCAAACATGTTTACATTCGCCCTATATACATATTACTAGTCATATTCCAGGGAAAATCCTGCAATTTGAAAGCAGTGGGCCATTTCAGCATTTTTAGTCAATATCAAAATTAAGACGGTCCATTCTATGTAAAATTCAAAGGAATATTGAACGGTCAATTTCAGTTTTGAAGGATCAATGGCCCCATGGCCCTCTCCAGGATTATCCCTGTATTTGACTATATAGCCAAATCTAGCTATATAGCCAGATTTGCTGGTGCTCCAATACCTGACACTAGCTAACATAGTTTCTGACGATGAGACAATTTTTATATATTGCGTCCTCATGATCAGAGCCATGCAAGCTTATCAAAAGTGTTCAATCTGTAAGATTGCATGTAATTTATGTCTCATATGAGTATATATTTATAAAGTTATCAATAAAGTGTGTTATTGTTTAAATAATAAATCCTTACAAAAAAGATAACTCTTTCACAAAATTAGCCAAGTCCTTCTTGCAAGAAATAAGAAACTGTTGCCATGAAAACAGCATGATGTTTTTCTCAATTAGCCATTTCTATATATCTATGGCCTCATTGGCCAGCTGCATGACCATGCAAGTTCAAGTTCTTTATTACCTTGGGTCTTTTTACCCATCGGTTTCAAAAGTGACATATATTTACAATATCTACAGACAATACAATACAATACAATACAATACATGCAATACATACAATACAATACCAGCAA
>JAUMHH010212403.1:0-12664 GCA_032359455.1 Chlamys rubida | reverse complement strand
TGTGCGATTTGGTACAATTTGTTGATCAATATTACGGAATGAAAAAAATACGGAAGGCTCGTATGCAATAATGTACAATAGATATATATTGATTTTTCATCACAGGAAATAAGAATATGTACAGTTTTACAATGCGTGTTGCACTGTATTACAGTGACCTTTAGATTGTCAAGAATGGGTTTGGCTCCAAGGTAACAGAACAGATGAATAATTTATTGATAAGTGACCGGAGTTTTACCTGGCCTGTGCTTGGCACATAAGCTGATATGATACCGTATGACCGTTATGAAAACACAACTGGACGCTTAGTATTTTTTAGGTGCATTCGGTTTGGTCTATACACCTTCACGGGTTACGTAAGTGCCTCGGGTGAGGTAAAATAAGGTTCAGGTACCTGTACAAAGTGGCTATGTTTACCTGTATATAGGACCATTTCCATGTTTGATGTAATTTTACATGTGTCGATTAAGGTCGTTTAAAAAGAGCACCAAAAACACTATTTCTAAATTTAAGAATTTTTTGATAGAAAAATAAGCTTAAAGATGTAGCTAGAATATAGAAACATACTTAAAAATCGAGTTTATATGTTTAAACAAGAAACTTTATATAAGCCATTCCTCAATTTACACGAACCACGATAGTTATCGCTCAACGATCGTCCATCGTGCGCACAAATGTGCGCAAGCAATGATCGTCCAGATTTGTATCGTTCGCATATCGTGCACACATCGTGCGCACACCGCACATCATGTATCTCTGTGCGATCACACAACTGTACGTAATACAACAATACGTCAAAAAATGAAATTGCTTTTTTCGATCAAAATTTTGAATATCTTACAAAAGACATCTCGGGATTTCAAACAGAGGATATCTTACATGGGATAACAAATGCGGGATTTATAAGGTGGTAAATAAGGTAATGGATTTTCGATTTGGGATATTGCACACGATAAATATATAATGAGATATCAAACACGTGATATCTGATATGGGAAATCAGACAAGATATCTAACATGGGAAATCGAGCAGAGGATAGTTAACAAAGAAAATCGAACAGGAGACATACAGCAAGAACTATCAATCACGGGATATCTAACAAGGGAAATCAATCACGGGATATCTAACAAGGGAAATCAATCACGGGATATCTAACAAAGGATATCAAACATGGGATATCTAACAAGGGAAATCAAAAATGGGATATCTAACAAGGGAAATCAAACACGGGATATCTAACAAGGGAAATCAAACACGGGATATCTAACAAGGGAAATCAAACATGGGATATCTAACAAGGGAAATCAAACATGGGATATCTAACAAGGGAAATCAAAAATGGGATATCTAACAAGGGAAATCAAACACGGCATATCTAACAAGGGAAATCAAACATGGGATATCCAACAAGGGAAATCAAACACGGGATATCTAACAAGGGAAATCAAACACGGGATATCTAACAAGGGAAATCAATCACGGCATATCTAACAAGGGAAATCAATCACGGCATATCTAACAAGGGAAATCAAACATGGCATATCCAACAAGGGAAATCAATCACGGGATATCTAACAAGGGAAATCAAACATGGCATATCCAACAAGGGAAATCAAACACGGGATATCTAACAAGGGAAATCAATCACGGGATATCTAACAAGGGAAATCAATCACGGCATATCTAACAAGGGAAATCAATCACGGGATATCTAACAAGGGAAATCAAACACGGGATATCTAACAAGGGAAATCAAACAAGGCATATCTTACAAGGGAAATCAATCACGGGATATCTAACAAGGGAAATCAACACGGGATATCTAACAAGGGAAATCAATCACGGGATATCCAACAAGGGAAAACAAACACGGGCTATATGTAATGATACATCAAAAAGGATATTAAGCACGGGGAATCAAACAATGAAAATCTAACCTAGAATATCAAACACAGGGTGAGACTCATGCAGGGTGGGTTACATCGATCAACTAACAGGTGACCTCAAATAGGGGATATCCGCGCACAATATCTTACATATATTCTTTTGGGATTGTTATCCTCGAAACCTTCGTTTATATATTTATATGACGATAATTGAATAATGCATATTAATTAAATAAAAAATGTTAAACGTAGCTAGGTTATATACATTTATGTAGTGGTGTACAGTGATGATGTGATGTACAGTACTTAAATGATGTACAGCTATTAAGTGTTACACGGTAACAAGGCGATAAAAAGTAATTAAAGGAAAAAATAAAAAAAATGGCTACATGTGGACAGGTTCCGTTTGTTGTCATGACAATGACAAATAACATCAACGTTGTATGTGTTTTAGGTATTATGCGTGGAAAACATTTCCCATCTGAGGACAGAAGTTGATTCCTTGAGCGGAAAACAAGAAATCAAGGGATTTCCATATAAATCCTTTAACACCAGTGATTCGTCCAAGGATGATAATTTCGGCTATAATGTTCAATTACTATGGGATTTAACCACGAACCTGAGGATATTGTCTATGTTAGTCTAGCTAAACCCATTATTGACTGCCGTGGTATAGCTAAATGTTACCTAGTCGCTGACTGGCTCAAAATATCGACGACTTTTAAACGAGATTTAACTTTGTCTTCTATAAACATGCATCAGTAGCGTTCCTCGCGTCTGTAACACATTCTGTGACCTCTGTAAATCTTTACAATTCCTCCTTTTTTTTCTAACCCTAATTATCTTCCAAAGGAGAATGGCTGGTGACACTTCCCAATAAACGTCACTATAAATGCTACAGTTACGTCCCGCGACAGGAAATTAGCTTGTCTCCGAGCTTTTATCTGAATTGCTAGCGTGAATTACCACGATAAAACAAACGTAGGGTTATGTAACTTAAATACACTAACCAAACACGTATATCTTATACTGACTGCATCAGACAGGGCTTCAAATTTCAATTAAAACACAAACAACTTTTGTAACTATAATGCCGGTTTCAAACATTAAACCGAATCAGTCTTGCCCCTATTCTGTACACTTCCAAATTAAGACCACCTGGTTTGTCTTGGGATCTCTTTAGTGAGCGCTTAATTGTGTCACAATATGGAGGATGCTTGGTTCGATTATGGACAAAATCACAAAATAAACCGTCTCTATGTCATTACTGATAAATTCTCATTAAGGAAATTGATCATGTAATTGTTTTAACGAATTCTAAGGCTATTAATGTTTCAATGTATCCTCCTTAATTTATCAGAAGAAATAATAAAGTATAATCACCCGTTGGCAACAGGAATTAATCCCTCTGCCTCGCCATGAATTGTGCGTGTTAATGTTATAACTGTCGTAAGTCGATGCGAGCTCCTTTCCTATGTTTTTATTCACAAAGTTACCTCACTTGAATTAGATCATTATGGGGGACCAAACAGTTTAATCGTAATCACATTGCCATTTTCTCTAGCCAAACCCGGCATTTCAAGGCAACCTCGCTGTGTTTTTTTGTCTGTATGATGTTTTTTGTAGTGATACCTCCAATGTTGCTGGATAATTCAAACCACAGACAAGATAATTTACAGAGCACAGAGAATACACAAACAGAAATGAGTGTATTCTTCAGGGTTGGTGTTAACACAATTCTTCACATCATGTTAAATTTCCAAAAGATGAAAACTTCTAGATATTTTTCTGGATGTCGATCAACCCCCGCTGACCGGGTGTTGTGTAGAAGAACCAGAATAAAAGACTTATATTTTACATAGGAACGTCCCTTTGGTGTAAAAGTATCGAGAACCCTTGCGATGACAAAATGAATATTGCATCAGTCCATCATATAATATCCTCTTCTTAAACAATTATTTCAAGTGTATACCAACAACATATACAGTTGAACCCCGTTATCTCGAACTCTTATAACTCGAAGACCCCATTTATCTCGAAGTTTGTCTCCCGTCCCGGCTAAATCTGTTCTTTATCTTTTAAAACTCTGATAATTCGAACCCTGAAAACTCGAAAAAAATCGTTTTGTGACAGAATCGAATCGTGACCATGATGATGTGTATTTTATGATTTCTTGGCAAATATCTTGTTTATGGTTTGTTTTTGCAATCGACGCACGATTTACCAATTATATGTATGTACGTCAACATTATATTAAATGTCGTCATAATCTAAAAAAAATATGACGATATGATTTTAAAATTATATCGACATTTGCCTGGAAGTATCATGTTGATAGGAAACCCGGCTTTTTATGGTGTTAATGCTCGGGTGTGACAACGACTTGGCACTTATGTAATCAATATAAAACAACAGCAGTTGACAAAGTATTATCCTGGAAATCATGTGATGTATTAATAACTTATACTCATTAGGTCTACTTACCAATATGACTCGTCTTGGCAAGTTTTAAGTGCCAAGTCGATGTCACACCAGAGCATTTACACGATAGAGAACCGAGTCATCTTCTTACAAGGTAAATATCTTGATAAATGTATCTTGGAAAAATAAGGTCTTTATCGAAATATTTTAAACGTCGAGTCGACATAATCTGACAGCATTTTCTCTGATAGTAAAGGCATTTTAAACAAGTTTCTCGTCAAATGTAACTTTTAAGACGGCGTTTATACAATATATACAATAGGGCACCCCTCAGTTCCCCCATTAACGAAATCTTCTTCAGAACTAATGGGCAAAGAGTTATTCTTTGTTGTATAGTTTGCCGGAATAAAGAGGTATTATCATGTTCAAATGAACATCTTTGACTCATTCAGCGATACAAGGGTCCGAAAACCTCATGTGAATATGCGATTCTTCCTAGAGTTATGCAATCTGTTTTATAGTTTATATTTCGGAGGAAAAGGACTCTACAACATGTTCAACTGATTCACATGAAGTTGACCCAATCCTCAACGCCATATCAAACAATGAATTATGAGTAATCGATTTCGGTCTTTCAACGTTTAAATCGTAATGCTGTTGTGAAATGGTGGTTACTATTTGTAGTGCTACTGGTATTAGTTTTCGATAATAATAAATGATATTATACGTCAATTTAATGATAAGTAAACTGGACTGTTAAAAATGGCAGGAGTTCTGAGAATAATTATATAATTAATATCTAATACAAATGATTCATCGAGTATGCAATACTTCAAGGCTAATCTGAGATTAACGTATAGTATGGGAGTCATTGTTGACAATTCGTTCGCACTAAATCATGATGTACAAGGACGCACATCAATCAACTCAAACAGAACAAGCTACAAATCAAACAACATGACAGGAATTCCGGAAATGCTTGATTAGTAATTTGATCTTGAATGATGATGCTGTTATCTTACAGCAAAAAACAACAAGACAAATAAAAAACCTACTTTTGCTATTTTTATGAATATTTATTTGGCTCATCAGAAAATATTGAAAAATTATATTTCAGTTTGTTAGAGGCTTGAGCCCATCGCTTTTTATACCCCCCGCAACGAAGTTAGGGGGGGGGGGGGTTATACTGGAATCAGCTTGTCTGTCCGTCTGTCTGTCTGTCTGTCTGTCTGTCTGTCCTTAGACAAATTTGTCCGGTCAACTCCTTCTAAAGTCATGGACCGATTTCAACGAAACTCTCCAGATATGATAACTACCACCCGAAGTTGTGCATCCAGGTATTATTTTTTCATTATGACCTTGTTTGACGAAGTTATGGCTCTTTGTTGAAAAAACCCTGAAACCTTTTGTCCGCACAACTCCTTCTAAAGTTTTGGACCGATTTAAACGATACCTTCCCCATATGATAACTACCACCTGCAGGTGTGCATCCGGGTATTATTTTTTTCATTCTGACTCTTTTTTGTTTTACAAAGTTATGGCCCTTTGTTGAAAAAAAATTTGTCCGGACAACTCCACCAGAACTACAGTCCCAATTACAACGAAAGTTTTCGGATATGCTAACTACCACCTGCTATTGTGCATCCAGGTATTTTTTTTAATTCTGACCCTTTTGATGGAGTTATTGCCCTTTGTCGAAAAAAGTTTGCCCGCACAACTTCTCTAAAACTTATGGTCCAATTTCAATGAAAGTTTTTTACATATGATAACTACTACCTGATGTTGTGCATCCGAGTATTATGTTTTCAATCTGTCCCTTTTTTAGGAGTAATGCCCCTTTGCTGAAAAATACTTGTCCACACAACTCCTCAAAGGCTATGCGGATAATTTTAACAAAAGTTTTCAAATATGATAACTACCCCCTGATGTTCTGCATCCAGGTATTTTTTTCCCAACCCTTTTTTATGGAGTTATGGCACTTTGTTGAAAAATTCTTTTCCTGACAACTTCTCCTAATCTACTTGGCCAATTTCACAGAAAGTTTACAAATATGGTAACTGCCCCCTGACGTTGTGCATCCAAGTAGTACTTTTTCATTCCTACCCTTTTAAAAGGAGCTATGGCCCTTTATTGAATAAACATTTGTCTGCCTCATAAACTACTAGGCCGATTTCAATGAAAGTTTACAGATATGGTAATTACCCCCTGATGTCGTGCATCAGGCTAGTATTTCTTTCATTTCGATCCTTTTTAAGGAGTTAGGGCCCTTTGTTAAAATATCTTTGTCCTGACATCTGTTCCTTAACTAATAGGACAATTTCAGCAAAACTGGTTGATCTGGGCTAACTAGATTTGGTTTGTAAGTATGTTTTGGCATGGGGAGGAGTACAGGAAGTATGTCAGTGACCTATATACTTAAATAAGTGTATAGCTCAGTCAATAAACAAAGCACTACTGGTGGGAGACTGGATTGCTTTGCAATGCTTTGCCTTAGTAAGCCTTTAGCTTACAGGTCTGGTTTATATAGCAGCGGGGGGTATTAGTTAGCCTTTAGCTTACAGTTCTGGTTTATATAGGAGCGGGGGTATTAGTTAGCTTTTGGCAAACAGTTATAGTTTTATTTGTTTTCAACCCATATTGCATATTTATTGATCACCTTTCTCTTCATACAGCATATTTCCAAATATGCCGTCATTGTGATTGGAGTAGACTCTTTTACATTATTTGTATATTTTACAAGACAATTGTATTTGATAAACATGCTGAGCTGAGTCGCTGTTTAGTGTGGAAGGTGTAATTACTTTAAGATGTATTGATGTTGTAGAGATGGATCATCGTAAGCTTATTTTTCAGTATTTGTCTTAACAATATAATTCGTTGATTGGCTTTCGATTTCCATTATTGTCAGGACTGACCAAACGCGATTGATGACACGGCTATTTTTATTCTGAGTTGTTAGTTGTAGATTAAACTGTTCTCTGCCAACCTATCACATTACAACATCTCTGATTCTCTGAGCGGATATTAATTAATTCATCAGCATGAAATTGATAAATCATCGTCAGCTTACTGAGCAATAAATAATGCCCGTTTTACTCGTACCATGGAAGAACAAATAATCCTGATCGACCAATGTAACGTTTTATATACACAAATTCAAATTTATGTCAGCGTACAAATTCAAACATATGTCAACGTAATATCAATAAATAACTTAAACTCGTGGCATACTTTGATACCAACACGGGACATGTACAAACACGGATGAATGTGACACAACACGAACACAGTTGTTATATATAAAAAAAAATTAAAACACTTTTAACATATATTATAAACAATGTTATTACTCTCTACATAATCCAATAGTTGAAACCTGTTTGTTTAACATGTTTTAACCGAAGACTTTTGTTGAGGTAAATCAAGCTAACCTATACTCTAACTCTCGACCCATCAACTGGCCACTACTCATCTAATTCCTTGACACGGTCTAGAGACCGGACACATTAAATAAAATTAAATCCATTTGTCCTCTCGGTCGGGGAACAACGTGTCCGGTACTTAAAGCTTGTCCATTAATGATTTAATATGTTTCGTCATTTGGTAGTTTAATTGGTTTCTTGTGTAAAAAATGTCCAGACCAGTGCCGCCACAATTTTCCATTATACGGATACTAATTAGAAGTCACCTCGCCTAGATAAAAGCCTTTTCGGGATAGGGACTATAAGATAAAGCGTCTTGTCGATCGTGAACTTAACCAAACATTTCCACTTATTACCAGACCAGTGCACGCTCCTGCGCAGTTAAGGTCGCCATTTTGGGATAAACCCTGTCAGCATTGCCACTTCCAAGCCCCTCTGATTGACATTTTAGGTGTGCTTTATTGGTTCTGCCTCGTATTTTCCTCTAAACGATTACGTTTTCCGGTCAATTATAGAGAAGAATCTAATTGAAGCCCTAAGGTTAAATCAGCCAACTTTCCGAAAACACTATACGTTTTACTAAAGAGTTGGATAATTATTCTTATAACGTGGAGAAATTAGATAGTTTAGAAAGAATACGTCATGAATATTTAAAATAACCCTGATGCAAATGACACATTAAAGGGATGCGGTACTTCATGGAAGTCGATTAGAAACCCGGAGGGTAAAACATACTGATAGTCTTTGGCAGCAATTACCCAAACGTTACTATCGACATCTACTAATGATGTATCCAATAACATTACCCACGAGTGAGTTGCATTAGATAATTTAGTACTTTAGCATTTAGCTCAGACTAAATTTGTGAGTAAGTGTCGTTAATTGGAACCAATATCCTCAGCATATAGTGGAAATTGTACTTACGGCTTCGCAACATTTTTTCCAACACTGGCAGCAAATGTCCCCGGTACCGTCTGATGTATAAGTTTGACTGCTATTCTGTAAAAAGGACAATTTGAAATAGGATGGCAAACCAAACACATAGTCGCAAACCATTTCCGTGTTAATATTGTTGTATATTTACATTTGCTCCGCACTCTCCCATTGCAATGCACAGAGAAGGCAAATGTTGTTGTGAGACTGTAACAACATTTGGTCAGCTGATCACCATTGTGACGTCATCAATCCGATTGTGACTCCATTGACTTTTGCCGTTCCAAGGACTTCACACACTGTCGTTAGGATGGTGAAATAACTAAATAAACCATATATACTCCATGGAAATATAAATATAAGTAATGAATGTTTTAGCAAATGTTGTTACGGTCCTATAACACCCATTGGTATTGCGGACAAACTAACATAAAGCCCTACCGGCAACATTTGCTAAAACATTCATTGCTTAAATACACGTTAGTTTTGATTAAGATGAAATAACATTTTTATCAATATAACATTATTTTATTTAATTAAAGGTTTTAACATATTTTTTGTTTTGCTTTTGATACAGAATTCAAAACGATTCCGTTAAGAAACACAGTGATTAATGTTTAATAGTTCTTGATGTTAGGATAATATAACAACACTGATTTAACCATATTTAGAGGCTCTACAACTGTAAAACAGAATTTTAAACATGTTGCATATATTTACATGTACATTCTGTATGCTTGGACCCATTGACGAAAATTACATTTATTTTTGCAAGAAACAGGTGGCTTCATCACATTGCGTATTGATACATGGTCGAGGCGCGTTGTCACGTAATATGGAACCCAATATTACAATGAACTTCTGAATGTTGAACAAATAAATTCAATTCCTTAAATGATTGCTATAAAGATTTGTATTAAACATATCAGATAGTTGTTTCTATTAGAAGGATAAAGTTAAACAGAATAGAAGATTATCAGTAATATTTTATATGGTTTTTGAAGGTTTTTAAAGTAACGTCAAGGCCATCTCATTCATTCCATTTCAGCAATCAGGTATATCTTTGTTTGTCAATTACCTGAAATCAAAGTTGTATGACAGAAAAGGTATCTTAAGCCTTTTTTACACCAATCAATATTTACATTAACTTCCTTCATTGATTTCAAATTTTAATTGATTTGTGTGATAGACAGAGTATAAGTAATTGACATACCGAATTAACTTCATTTTAAGAAAAACTAGTGGCTGTGAGTTTACCTGTCTATGAATTTCCAGAGCAGTAATATGTCAACAAAAAAATGTAAAATCATCAGAAAGGTATAAAGGATGACATAATAAAGTGAGCAGGATACCGAATTGTCAACAGATATACAACTAGAACTCGAAATCAATAATACTTTAGCAAATAAAGAGCAAAAGAAAGATTTATATGAAGACCTCTGAAAACATGGAAAATAAGACCATGTGTTCCGTAAGGGTAAGCGTAATTTACTTCATCGACGACACCCATCATGTAAATCTAGGTCAAATTCAAATAATGCCACGTACCTAAAGCGAGAACCGCAGTAATGAAAACGAAACAATGTACACTAATAAACATTATCAAAGACATCGACCTTCATATCACACAAACAAATAACATACTTCCTAATCAGATCATGCTGACGACAATAAAACTTGTACATCAGTAATCGAATCGACATTTATCACGGAAATCATGATATACGGAACAAGCCCTTAAATACTTAATCAACATGCAATCGAAATATCCTCGCTTATCTCACACATCAGTGTTTAGCCATCTCTGTTGGTCAAATTGAAAGTAAATATTAAAAAAACTCGGCTGAAATAGAATAAACAGCCATTTCCTTGATTTTAGCTGGAAAGGTATACACGATCGAAATTGTCGGTACATTCCTTGCTATTTCAAGACTGCGTATCATTAAAACATCTGAATGTGCTATAGAATGGTTTTCGTAGTAATTTGTAATCAGTCCTGATAAGCTCATCACTGAACTTTGGCTTATATGGAATATGTTTTCAAGAAGAAGGGGACAGTTTATTCTAATAGAAATGCCTATCATTTTGCTGGCCAATTTTGCCACTGAATTCAGCAAAGATATGTTCCAAAATAGCTGAAGACCATATATGTTTATCGCCGTTCGCGTTTTGTTTGGAAAAGATAACACTCATTATTATGGACCTCTAGTTTGGTATGCGATATGGTAGCGATAAGTGGAAAAATAATAGATAAAGGAACCAAGATTGAGAACACATATATAGTGCATAGACCTATTATGTATGTTTCAATGAGATATAACAATAGTTCGGACCCTTATACACATGAAGCAAAGTAGTTGTGTTGAAATCACTTGGGGTTAAGTATAAACTTCTAATTTTTGTGCGATCTTCTAAAAGATCGAGGATAATGACCTCTGCTGCTGTTTACCTCTCATTGTTAACAATTTTATTTCCAAAGCTTTCCAAACCCGTCCTCTATAAATGTTCTGATTAAATCGGTTATTACGTTCGCTAATAATTATAGAGTGTGCAACTCTAAAGAAAAGCCAACGTGATGATACACAGCGGACTTCCATCTTGCACTTTAAGACTCGACTGCCGTTTCTTACAGGACTCACAGGGTTTGATAAGATGGAGCTTACCAGTTCCAATTACGCCATGTTATACTTCTGAAATACGTGTTGTAAACATGAAACGAGACACTCGGGCCAAACTTCCATAGAGCATAATGTTAAATTCAGTGAAAAAGCTGAGGTGTTACATAAGGATGAGGATCACACCTTACCAGACTAGCCTATTGACATCACCCAACACTGATATTACTACCAGGGGACGCATAACAGCGTCATGTTGTAGAGTTTTCAACAACTGATGATGAGGTACAGAAACAAAATATATCTTCAGGAAAATATGTTTTCTTTTGTGTGAAGAGATATAACATGTGAGAAATATCAAATTAACTTTATTATTTTTGAACAATGCATTCTATGATAATTCCTATGATATACATGAGCAACTTAATCAGATGAGGAGAATAAAAGCCATTTAACAATGTGAGACCCATCCGAGCAACAATTTATTCCTTAAAAGATAAGATGCTGGTACAGTGTTATTTTAACAATACAATTGATAAAGCAGAATAAAAACAAAGTTTGGGGATGGAAAACTTCTTTCGGGTATTAAGCAATCTTCCGGTTACTGATGCGCAGCTTAATTGCCGAGCAATTGCATCGATTATGTATATAGATATTGACCTTAAATAAACACAACACGACACTAGGTCGTGATCAGGAATTATATATATATGATCTTAAATGAGTTTTTATTTCATATGAGATTTTATGAAACGAGTCTTTGGAGTTTTTATTTTTGCGAGCCTTGGCTTGTTAAAAAAATTAAACCTTCGAGACGAGTTTCATAAAAGCTCATATGAAATGAAAACACATTTAAGATACTTTTTATTACATAACTCAGAAAACTTACATTTTGTTTTAAAACCAAAATGTAGAGGGCTTAATCAAACGGAGACAGCCATTTTGTTGCGCCATTCACAATATATGACGTCACGTCATTGTCCATATCATGACGTCACAATCGATTTCTGACTGGCACAGCCAATGAAAAACGATCCAGGGTATATAACACTAGTGAAATATGTAAAAATATTATACGGGCGAATTCACTGGACAAAAGGCCGATTATGTGATAAATATAGATAATTGGTCAGATTTCTTATAATCAGATAATAAAGGACGCAAACTGCCGTATATATCATGGGCGAATTGGTCGAGTGGTTAGTACTCCGGCCTTCCACACTGGCGGAGTATAAACTGGTCTGGGGTGGATGTTGCGGTATCTGCGCTGTAGCATTCAAGTAAGGTGGCACTATAAATGATGATGTTAGAAGCACGGTCCCACTACAAACAGAACACATTACATCTCCAGCACACATGCAGGCATACACACATAGGGAGATATTA
>JAUMHH010212392.1:0-12666 GCA_032359455.1 Chlamys rubida | reverse complement strand
ACACAAACCAATGACGTAACAATCAATACCTGCTCTCAAGAGAAGATAACTCTGCAATACGCAAAGACGGAATAGGCGATATAGGGTCTTTCGAAGTATACTAAAACGCATTAACATCGCTGCTTTCTCGCACACCTAGCAGCATCAAATCTCGACCGGTCACATTCATCTGATAACTGGAAAACCGCGGAACAGAAAGAGGACAAATGATAGATAGCAAGACCGAATCGCAAATGTTGCTATGGGGAGGGGGGACAGATTTACCGGGAATACAAATATGATTTCAGTTACCTCTGACGATCACAATTTTAAATACGACAGAGGAAAATGAAATAGTCGGAATAGTGTTCTAGAAGAAACCATAATGCAACGCGGCAGTCAGACCTGGATTTAAAGCCTTGACCTTTTAACTCAAAACGTTCGCTCTAACCGCAGGGGTTCGTTAGAAATGCTAAACTGATCGATGTTTACTTGTCAAAAGTACCCAATCAGAAGACACGTACGGCCTCTCATTTGTAGCCCCATACGACCATTAGTGATATCCCTCCATGGTCGCCATCATCGGGAAGTTTTTTTATTTCTAAATGCAATAAGGATTTCCACGTCACTGATTGTGTTTCTAGGTGCGTCGTTTGTTTTATTTGTCATTACCCTTGCACTAGCTTTGTTAACGTGACATTGTTTGACTTTGACCTAGATTTACACGGCGAGTATCTTCATTGAAGCACAATACTTTTACAATTTCTGATCACCCGGTATTTTTTATTATCCTCCATTTTGCCTTTACACTGGTCTCCATGATAATATTCCTCTCCTAGTTTCATCGATATTGTGTTCGAAATAAAGTTTTGTTTACATCATCGCATTCTCTTATTATAATTCCCAAACTTGCGCATCGACCAAAATTAATCAGGCAATGTTAAATGACAGGCAGATCCTTTTTAATATTCAAATCCTTTGTGTGATGTCGAGCAATATTTCAATGATATTGTTCGGGTACCTTAGATGTCCCACTAGAAGCCGCCGTTATATGATGTTGTGATGTTTTAAAAATCCTTTCAATGGAAATGAAACCAATAAAAGACCTATCGCTGAAAAGGTTTCAGGAACGTATCAACGTAAGCAGCCATCGAGTGTAGGCGTTGTTTATATGACGTTTAAAATGTTGAATAAGCATGGACCAATACAATATTTATTAGTAAAAGCGTGTGTTAAGTCAGTGGTGCCAGACAGACTGTCAGCTACTAATGCTAAACTTAATCCTGCTATCAAGTTTCACGTTTTGTGTCGGTGACATGCCTCGTCTCAATGCCGATACATTTGCTGAACTAGAATGCTATCACATACCAAACCTGTTTACCGCAATATACCGAATCGGATCATTGCTGGATTTGTTTGGTTATTGATGCATGCTAAAAGCAGGTAATGACAGACAGCACCGCCTCGCAGTGTCATGTGCGTCTCAGTGTGAAGGAAACTACTGCACACAGTAAATGTTAAGTGTAATAAGTGGTACTACGAGATGGAGAGTGTCAACCTGAGGTAAGTTATTTTGTATTTTGTGAAACAATCTTCAATATCCTTTGAACGTTGTAATGCATTTAAAGTAAATAACCATGTTTTACAAAAAACAAAAAATATTCAATAATAATTGCGCATCTCCGATTATTTGTAACTTAAATTATGTTTTTAGTAAAATCGTGAAGTGTTGTTTGATAGCCCAATGTCCCCACCACTGTGGCTTTGAAGAACATAGTAAGCTTACTGCGTTCCAATCTATGATTGTAGGAGAGAGAGAGAGAGAGAGAGAGAGAGTTATGAATTGAACAGTTTCTGCTAAGAAGACATTGAAGACATTGAAACACTTTGACTCTTTATCTTTTCATTTCACCTTCATCTTCCCTTTTTCAATATTGATGCGTCACAGGAGCGTCCCAAGGCAATGCTGGTGGTATGATTGTAAACATACTTTGTTTTAATGCGGTGTGATGACACCACATTCAAGGTATTTCATTCTAGTGCGTGACACGTAACATTTACTCTCGACTGGTTCCATTATCATTTCCATAATGTCGAAAATCGTATTACAAGATCAAACAACTGCTCCTTATGAAACATGATGCTAGTTTAGAGGCAATCGTTGATAAATAATAATAATAATAATAATTCGAGGTTCTTATCTACCGCTCTATCACAACCTAGTTCGTAGGTCGTCTCAAAGCGGTTCACAAATTATTATCCGTGGTAATAGGGCCTATGCAACCAGCCAATGTCTTTCTCAACTCTATGGGAAGCATACAGCCGGTGCTGCCATTTCGGCGCTAAACACTAAAGCCAGTAGTGGGGTATTGCCAGGAAAGGCGCTAGAAACAAAAGTTAGTTAGAAGAAGAGATAAAGATCCCAAATATTACAAGTGGCGCAGCAAGTATATTTGGTCGCTTGTATGTCCCCAAGTAGAGGGCACACAAACAATTCCCCAATTCTGCAGGGGATTCCCAAATTGGTCGCCTCTTACGATACATACAGTTGGTTACAGCGGGTGTTGTTTGTTTCTCGATACCCGACGTGCAGGGGTTTGAAAAACAGAATAAATATAAGCCTCATATGGCGCTGGAAAAGCATACCGGCACACGATTTAGACTTTTGTGTAAACGGGACAAATGTTTCAAAAATTGATAAAATAACGTCATCTACAGAATCATGAGGATTACTTGGTTTAAAATGTTCAGATGTGAGAGCAGAAATTCAGTTCAAAAGACGTTGTTATTTTGTTAATATAAGAGAAACGATGGATGAAGAACTGAACACAGTGCTAAAAAAATCGAACAAGTTACTGACAACATTTTTCGTGATTGATATTATACTGTATCAGTTGCAAGGGGGTCTCAAAACTGTATATACAGGTACATTGTACATACAAACTTATCACGAAACCATTTTATCCGCGCCATGCTACATTATAATGAGAAGTGAAACATCGTCAGTGTCGTTCAACTGCAATTTTTTTCACTTATGAACAGAATTCAGCTAATTGATTTATATCGATAATTCCTGATACAATTTGCAGTGTTAACATTATTTATCAGTAACAGCATGGTAATTCATGACATAATTTCCCCAGTCGTTCTCTGTGTGTGCACCATAACAATTTAAGATGAGGTGTTTTATGTAGCTATTTTAAGACTATAATTAACTTTCTTCATCAGATATGTTGAAATGGATTGCAACTTCAGGGCATTTCGGTACGTTACCAAACAAGTATTTTTAAACATCCTTTCATTTCCTCCACATAATGAATAGTTTCTGTTTGAAATCCGTTGATGCTTATATATTACTTTCTATTGCTTTCATGTCAAATATTGGATCATTATTGATCGAAGACTTTTTATCATTCTGTAATGAATGAGAAGCCTCAAAAGCCGGAATTGCTTAGCAACTTTGACGTCATAGATGTTTTAAAAGAATGATCTGACGTTGCGTTGACTATTTCTCGTTTAGTTGAATAATCACGATTGATAAAGTGCGTAGACGATCAACAAGTGTTTTCACCAATTTTGGAACTATTCCCTTAAAAAAGTATTCTAAATATGAATCATTGATGAGGACATTTTGAATAATCATTCAGTTAAAGGGCCACTCATCTATACGCAAACTTAAGGAAAACACGTATATGTATTCTTAGCATAGAACTCTTTGCGCGGACGTCAGATATCCCTCTCCCCCATGTATTCATTTAGTTTCACGCGCTGATGTTCATTTTTTTTAAAAATCTTTATGGCTAGTCAAAATCATCCTTTTATCAATGACTTATTGGAAAATAAATATTTTACAGAATGTTCATTCATGTCTAAGAAGCCTTATTTTTATATTTTGCAATCGATAAATTCAACCTTTACATTGAAGAGTTCCTCGATTGTTGCTTGAAGGCTATTTTATTACAATGTACTAGCATTAGAAAAGAAAAGATCTAAAAAAGCTGTGTACCATATATCGCGCAATTTAATCCCATTGACGACTCGCAGTAGAATTATGCCCAAGAATTTCATTGTAATCCACAACGTAAAAATAGTATGATTCATCACATAGTATACGTACCAGAAATACATTTTTAATTGTTTTGTTTTTGAAAGGAAGCTTTTCAATTATTGATATCGCAGACAGTGGAAGATAGTGTATCAAGTCATATGTTGTTTTTAATGACAAAAAATAGGAATGAATGACTTTCCCAAACTACACTATTCACAAACCTGTATCTGGAGCTGAACTGATTGTTGATCTCTCACTATAGAGGACGCATTGGAGTACCAGCACATACTCTTAAGTGAAATGATGCTACCAATCTGATAAAGTGTCCCTATCCTAGTCCTGTCGGCTTAGGATACTGCCTCTTTATATAATGATGATTATAATAATTCAAGGTTCTTATATACCGTTTTATCACAACCTAGTTCGTAGGTCGTCTCAAAGCGGTTCACAAATTATTATCCGTGGTTATAGCTGGGGCCTTTGATACCAGCCAGTATATTTCTCAACTCCCTAGGGAGCATACAGCCGGTGCTGCCATTTCGGCGCTCACAGCTAGCATTCTACAATACTAGCACAGCCCAACCACGTACCCATTTACAGCTGAGTAGACTGGAACAAGCGGAGTAAAGTATCTGGTACAAAGATACAACACAGTGCTGTAACGTGACTCGAACCCACAACCCTTCGGTCACAAGCCCGGCGTCCTACGACTAGACTACCGTGCCTCCATGATTTATCATATATATCGTACTAGTATATGATATGTGGACACGTTTTTATTCTTGTTTTATCCTTAATGGCAAACTCGATGATATACAAGGTCATAGGGAATCAATGTTATATAAAGCGGAGGGTGCTTCCACCCAACCCCACCCTCCCAAAATTGTACAAAACGGTCAGCGTGACTCATCAGCCATATTCACTTAGTCACGACCTGAATCCTAATTCTGTCGAGTCTCAAAGGGAAAGAGGCGTATTACCGACAGGTTAGGGCTTTCGTCGGGGCTACTGTACTAGTCGGGGTCTGGTTACGGGTTTTTTCATCCAATATGACGGGAGTCCAAAAATTTCGATATCTTAAATCCTATTTCTGACACCGATATTGCGGAGACCCAAACCAAATAAAAACAAACACATTGTCTAAAGCAAAGAAAACTTGAACTTTTACTTTGTGTATTCTTTAGGATTCTTCTGGTGTTGCTGTCGCCGCCAATGATATATGCTGCATGTATGGGCAGACCCGGCGATGTGGACACGAGGTTGATGGCTTACAACATGAAAAGCACAGAAGGAATTAATAAATGTGGACTGAAATGTGCACTGGAGGGGCGATGTGTTGCCATTAATTACCACTCAGAAACACTGAAGTGTGAGATGGTGGAGGAAGGCGCAGGAGTAAACACCGATTCGGCTGGATGGTCATTTATATCAGACTTGTCTTTCGTTTCTGTAAGTTTGCTTTTAATTCACTTACTATCAGAACTAACACACAAAGACTACTGTGACTTATATAACTGCGATCATTTGTATTTTCAGAATAGTACAAACTCGCCCATGTTGTTCAAAACAGTAATAACTCATTGAAAAAAAAAATACATAACTTCAAAATTTCGAAAACATTCAATTTCTAAACTAACGTTTATACTAGTTTTCAAACAATTATCTGAACACAAAAAAAAATCGATGGATTTCTTAATGTTATGATAGCTCTCAAAAAGGGTAATGTGAGAATGTACGTTATATGTACACTTTACAGATTATTTACTTTGAAATTTTCCAGTACTTTTTAAAATCATGATTAAAGGGTTTTCCGCCCCTTCCCCTCTGTTTCAACAGTATTTTAGACAATTTCAATTTCCACTTCGAGTTGTATGCAATGCGACTACTAAAAGTTGTATGCTATATTTGCACCTAAAATTGACCAAATAAGTGTTCTTTGTGTGTTTGAATCATTTAATTTATTTCTAAATGTACATCTCTCTGCCAGTATTAATATGCAGTAACAATAGATTAGGTGTGATGTTATTTAATAGAAATAAGCAAAAAAGACACTAATGAGCTTGATAAAAAACATTTACCCTCATATTACACAGGAAAAAAATCCTGAAGAGGATGGTAAAACTTGCCTATATTCTTTAAATTTAAACTGCTTTTGTTACAAATCCTAATAAGATACACAATAAACTTACAAAAACAAGTCGGGGAAATGTACCGGTTTCTCGTAGGAAAGCCTGTCTGTTGGCAAATCATGTCGCAGATATTGTTAATCAATGATTTAATCATTCTCACAGTTTCATCTTAGGTATATGTTTTTATTAGTAAAGTTAAGTTAACTGATGGACGTTGACAAGCTTGTCTTTATGTCCATATCTTATTTACAACTTGAAATGTTTCAACGTTTCTTAAAAGTCTCATATCCTTACTTTGATTACAGTATGTGTAAAAGTTAACAAAAACAGAAATAAGACAAGAGCGTTCATTTATTGTTAGATTAAAAGTTCTTCTGAAGTCGGCCAATTTGTCTATGCCAAGGTAGCCCACGGACTCTATATACAAAGTCTTCTGATTCAGTATAAGCAATACTACCTTTATAATCGTCGTAATCTTTTCTTGACAAAGAAATCTTTGAGGAGATGAGAATAAAGGCATGTGTTCAGTTGATTGCATGTATGGTAGCTTTAAGAGTGGAAAAGTCAAATTGAAAGAAGCTTTGTTGAAGAGTGGATCCTCCAAATTGACAAACAGATATTTTAAATTCTCCAAAATTCACAAATCTTAAACATTCTTATAAAGTTTTCGATTGCAGTTCAAACGAACCAAGTCCTTTTTTCTTTTAATTTTTGACCGATATTCATAAAAGTTGTTATACAGAAATATGAGAATTTGGTTTTATGTCTTTCATAGAATAGGAACGTGTACATTGTACATGTGGTGGTCGGGCTTGCTTGATTATCAACCAAGCCTATTTCTATTGGTAAGCAGGAAATAGTTCATTATACAATAAACCTTTTTTATCATGAGGACATACTTCTTCCAGGGAAGGTCATAGGTATTTAGCTTTTAATGAAGCTATGACGTAATGATCTGTGAATCCTTTGGCCATGACGTTAATTACAGATATGGATGTCATCTGGTTTTGGTAGGGTTTTATTGTAGCAACGCCATCGAGTGATACATATTTACACATTTACACATCATAATGTGTACTGCTGAATCAGAGTATCAATAATGTAACTGATCGGAGAGATTCGCCTGGGCCGTTATGGTGCCGCCACACACAAATACGATACATAGAAGTTATGTCTAGGTACTAATATAGCTGTCTTTAATGTTAATCATATATGTAAATTTACTGTTCCCACAGGTCTGATATAGCCCCAGGAACATTAATTTTGTTTCTGTGATGTAAAATACAAAGCTATGTACAAACTAATATTACAATGTTATTACATGTATATATATTTCTACTTCATATTTACGAACCTCACTTTTGGCTTTCGCCCAGGTGAGGAAGGCAATGGGTTCTGTCCGCAGACCGGGACGTACCAAAGTCCTTGAAATGGTAGTTGTTAATTCCCTGGTTAAACTTCAGCATTTAGGGGAACGGCAATAACTGGTTCACTCGTTGTCAGGATACTGTGACCAGGCAGAATGCTGTGCTGGGTGCCTTAGACATGGCATTTCAGTGAGATAGCACTATAAAGTCGGCATCAGATCCACGCTAACACAAGAAGGCAAACACACCAAAACATACCCTGTCTCCGGCACATGCACACGCAAGCGCGCATGCACGACACACCTAGAGGCACGTCCTTAAATGACCCTAGCTGTTAATAGGACGATTAATAAATTAAAACAAAACCAAACCATCACATTAACGATAAGATTTGTCGAAAGGAAATTAAATTACAAAGTAGGTTGATTTAACAATGACCTTCAATATTGGTAACACACAACTTGCGTGTTAATGTGTTATTACTTATCCATATTTGTCTTTAATACGCTATGGAAGTCATTTAGCCAGCACTAAAATGCTTGTCGATCAATGGGATACCTTTAAAATCCAAACAGGTAAACAGAAATACGTGTCCTTATTTGTGCAGATATTCAAAACAATATCCCGAGATAACTGCGAAACAACAAGAAAATCACTCCAGAGTATAGCTTAATTTCATTTCCCAAATCCAGTCGTTGAATACTTTGGTGTTAATACAAAGTTTCTGATTCGTTTTCTCATCGAATATAACACTTTTTAACAAAATATAAAATGAATTAAAAACGATATGATAGCCACATAGTCCCTCTTTTCAAAAAAAAATAGAAATCTTTTTTGACAGCATAATGATAAAAAAACGACAATGGTCATAATGGTTTTAACTGTTTTATTCAAAAACTGTTTTTATCAAAACTGTAATTCGGAACCAAAGTCGATGAAACTAAAGCAAAATATGAATAACGGGAGATATACTCGAAACAAAAGTACGAAGGGTATTACGCCAGGTGTTCAGGAAGGTTAAGCGTCTTCTGCGCTAACGACAGCATCCGCCATGTGTAAACTTAGGTTACATCCAAGTACGGTCACGTCCTCAAAGCGAGACATGAATTATTCACAACGGAAAACCAGGAACACTTATGAACGTATTTCCCGATGAGATCATGATAGCAATCGAAAATGATAAACAGTGTACGCTAGAGAAAATGTATTGTGTAAGGTACATGTACACATTTTGCATGCGTAATGAACGTATATATCAATAAACATGCAAGCTTTGTATGACCAGGAACCGGCAGATATCGCATAAATTTTGAAATACAAACACATTACGTATACGACAGGTTTCTGCATACCGAAATAAGCCGATATTTTCAACAACAAAAAATGATAACATCTGATGATTTACGCTTTATAGATTTTTTTTTCTATTTTCGTACATTGCTTTGAATTAGAAGTCACGCTTACGGCCTATATTCGTTTGATGTATTAGACATTATTCCAGTATACTTTGATGCATATTCCAAACAATGCTTATATCTGATATCACGATACCATTCCTATATTATCTCCTAAATATTGCAGCCCTTGATCGGATCATGCTCCGGAGAGACTATGTCGGAGTACTCTGTGTGTGTGAAATTGACAAGTGGAAGCCATGCTATCGCCATCAAATGTACGTATGAATTCATCGTTAAGGATCCCTGTCCCACTGCACTGTGATCTCTCGAAAATACAGTAATCTCCCTTTGATTTCCTTTCGGTTATTACTGTAGCAAAGTTGAATCAGGACTGTTCCGTCGCCCAGATCGCTCAATCGGGTTAGAGAGATAGTATTACACTCTGAGGTCCAGGGTTCGAATCGAAGTCTTAGCCCTGCTGAATGCGTACACTGTTGTTGATTATGTTTTGTTTATTTTAACCTATATTAAATTTTTTGCTGTACAACTTTATAATGGGTTTTTTTTTACATATTTTTTTTTACATATTTAGTGTAGCTGAAGCACTTTTGATTTGTTACCCCGAAAAAGGTATATAGCTAGGAAAGTTAACGATTGACAAGTCATTCTTACCTTACCCAGGTAAACACACTTTTGGCTAACACCTAAGCGCCTATTACTTATAGTAAGACATGATGTAAGCTAATTTACTTTAGTGTCTTAGTGACATGTTATGTGACTGTACAAGCCCGCCGTTCTCTGCTCACATCAGTGATGGTGAATGTAATTAAATTGAATTTATCTATGTTATATCATCTCTTCTTGCATGTTTCTTTGCTTGAAGTAAAATAACTAACTCATTGTTGCACTATTGTTAATTAATGAACATGAGTACAAATACTTTGTATAGCTTTCACAATTGTATTATTATTTCTCCTTAAATACAGAAAAGATATTACAGCAGACTCTCTACAATCTGGAGCTCGCTACAAACGAGCCAAATTTTGTTGTCCAACTGGTGTCCGATTTAGACATAGTCCACTGCAGTTTATTTCAAAATCAATCAAAAATAGAACTTTGGGCACAATTTTAGAAACTGTACTCTCTAATAATAATAATAATTCGAGGTTCTTATATACCGCTTTGTCACAGCCTACTTTGTAGGTCGTCTCAAAGCGGTTCATAAATTATTATCCGTGGTTATTGAGCCTTTGCAACAAGCCAATCTCTTTCTCAACTCCCTGCGGAGCATACAGCCGGTGCTGCCATTTCGGCGCTCACAGCTAGCATTCAACAATTCTAGCACTGCCCAACCCCGTACTCATTTACAACTGAGTAGACTGGAACAAACGGAGTAATTTGTGAACCGCTTTGAGACGACCTACGAACTAGGTTGTGATAAAGCGGTATATAAGAACCTCGAAGTTTTAATATTACATGAATTATAACTAGTGACACGTAAATCCGGAAACTAATGCGTGACACATTGTATCGAAAATAGTAACCCAAAGTAAAATGGACTAGAAAACCCATTACAGCATCCGTATACAGGTAGATAGATAAGACGTGATGCGCGTTTTCGGAACAATGAAGCGACAGATTCATTATTTATGTGATTGCAATACAAAATCTACCCCTTGGGTTTGTCGAGTGTCGTTTTCGGCCGCAGATTATAGATTTCATTCAACCCTATTGTATTGACACTGAATAGTCGAAGGAATAGGGCACAACTTACTAGGCCCTCTCCCATACTGACGATTGCAATTGTCTGCTGCGTCTTTTTGTGGATAGTTCACTGATGTTTTTATTTATAGAGAACCAGTATTTTGTACATAACTTGGATAACTTCAATATGTTTTTATTTTTTTTTTGTAATATGATACTCTTGTTTACATGCGCAATGCGCCTCGCGGGCCTGATGTATGAATTATATATACGGGTGATTTAATTATCGATATGTCACATGATGATCAGTATAGAAACAAGCTGACGGCTGTCCGTTTACCCATTTTAATCTAACAATTCATGCATTTTTCATGACGAATTCATCAATAAAACAGGACCTTCTGGATTGCTTAACATCCGTGATCAGCTGTCTATGACTCTTCTGCACTGTGCACAATGGGTAAGGTGCACGTGACAAGGTCACTCTGTACAATGGGTAAGGTACATGTGACAAGGTCACTCTGTACAATGGGTAAGGTACATGTGACAAGGTCACTCTGTACAATGGGTAAGGTGCACGTGACAAGGTCACTCTGTACAATGGGTAAGGTGCACGTGACAAGGTCACTCTGTACAATGGGTAAGGTACATGTGACAAGGTCACTGTGCACAATGGGTAAGGTACATGTGACAAGGTCACTCTGTACAATGTAGGGCCGCATTACGCAATAAAGACGTAGTTTTTTTAACGTTCGCCGTGAAGCCGCCGTCAAAGTATTGTTATAGTGCTAATTAAAATAACTTTAAACATTATTTTATTCTTATTGCCGATAACATTTATTGTTTAAAATGAATGGCAATAATATATCATACGTTATATTCTACAAATTACAAATGGAACTACATTTTGTCCTTTTTGTTTTCACGCTGGTGCATTCAACGGAAGTTTCCTGCAAAAACACGCTGTTCTCTCTACTGTGTTACGCCCATGTTTAATAAAAAAAATAGCTGTATCGTTTATATTTCTATTTGCTAGGATACATTAAAAGCATTTAAAAATGGAAATAAAAGGAATGTAATTTTTTCAAAATGTTATGAGATCATCATAACACTGGGTTTCTGGATATATTTTCCACGAATCGCTACCACGAATCACGGAATATGTCTGGCAACCCAATGTTGTGTCCCAAAGGACCTCATAAATGCTAAAGAAATAAATTCCGCTCCTTTAGTGTTGAGCAATGGATAGGTCGATATCAATCCGACTACTATCTATCCGAATCCGCAATGGATAGCAATGGATGTTATAACCTAATAACTTGTGAACCGCTTTGAGACGACCTACGAACTACGTTGTGATAAAACGGTATATAAGAACCCCGAATTATTATTATTATTAGGTCAGCATCTCTACTGCTACCGTCGGGTGAAGCCGAAGGACAAATGTACAATGTATGTCACGGCATCACCTGATTATGTTGAAGTCCGGATAACGTATTCCATATAAGAAGAAGTGATTAAACATGCTCAAACGTATGAATACTAATATGTAGCCCAAGTTTCCTCTGGCCCTAACACCAGACTTAGACCTTTTGACATATAGATGTCTGGTGTGGGACATCTATATGTCAAAAAGTCTAAGTCTTGTGTTAGGGCCAGAGGAAACTCGGGCTAACTAATATGCATAGCATAAAGGTTGACAAAAACAGTGCAGTGAACGATATTATATTTTAGACAAAATCTGTTACACATAAAAAAGGGGCCGCGGTGGCCAAGTGGTTAAGGCGTCTGACATGCTGACATATGCATGTAGACCTGCTGCTACCACTAGCCCTTCACCATTAGGTCGCGAGTTCGAGACCTACGTGGAGCAGTCACCAGGTACTGGATGTATGTAGGTCGGTGGTTTTTCTCCGGGAACTCCGGCTTTCCTCCACCAAAACCTGACACGTCCTTAAATGACCATAGCTGTTAATAGGACGTAAAACACAAACAAACCAAACAAATCCGATAGAACAATCAAATGTCTCAAAACGGGTAAA
>JAUMHH010212381.1:0-12666 GCA_032359455.1 Chlamys rubida | reverse complement strand
CATAAAGTACAATATAACAATGATATGGTTGACCGTAAAGCACTCATCTTACTATGCTAGCGTACAATAATATAGTGATAATATAGTATCAGAAGTGTACGGACGTACATGTTATGAATGTCATTTAAAAATTCTAAAACAAATATGTTTGTGTAAACATCTCGTTTTCTGTGTGTATGTCCTTGTCATGTAGCTGAGGTGACACCATTATATCGTGAGCACCGCTGGCTCGGCGTAACTTTTGCGCTTGGGAGGTAGATTGATCACGTGATACAATATTCTCTTGCATGGGTGATCTGGATCTGATTAAATCATCGCTCGTGTGTATCGACGTCGGTTACGGCTTAACACCTCAGTGTTTATGTCAATAACACGGCTGGTAAACTTTCCTATTTGCAACTAATAACCCTAATTAGTATATTAATGTTCCTCTTTGATGTATTTTCAACTACTTTTTCAGTCATAACCTAAATTTATCAGATAAACTGAGTTTGTTTGTCTGAACAAGATAAAAAAAGGTTAGACTTTGAAGTCTACTAGTACATGTACGCAGCTGAACCTCTTATACTGGACACGTAAAACCATTTTTCATCCATAATAACTACATTTGAAAGCAAATGAAAATAAAAACTTTAAATCGCCGAATTGTCTGCCTTTCTGGTTTCGAAGGTTGCAAGAAACTTTGTCCGTTCTTCTGGTGTCTCCCTCTAGCGGGTGGTCGTGTGACGCAGTGAATAACGCCTTTTCATCAAGGCGGGGGTTCGATTCCCTGATAGGACTAGAAATAGAGGACCACCAGCCCGACCACGTGGGTTTTCACCGGGTACTCCGTTTTCCTTCCACATTTAACTTCCCTGCGCGCTAACATCCGGACAACAAGAGTGATCAATATAATGTGTAATTATTCGCTTCATAATTTTTTTTTTTTTCTTTTTTTTATTGGAAAAATAAAAAAAAATGTTTTTAACTTCGAAATGATATTCCTACCTCATATACACTGAAACATCGATATATAGGTTGCCTCTAATGAAGGAACTGATACATGTTTCATTATCAGTCAACACCTGTAACATAAACTGAGAATTGTCAGGTAACCCACGACATAATCAATACAGGTGTGACACCGTCTGTCTGAAAACTAGATCAATAATACGCTAACAGATGTACACTACAATAGGAGTCCGGTGATTGCGGTGATAAAAACTGTACATTAAAGCTGTCGTATGACTTTTTACAAAGAACATTACGCTGGCTCCATAATTATGTTGCGTGACGGCATTCGACTGTTAAACACGCTACATTTCGCGACAGTAATGAATGCTTCCACAACGAATAAGCAGCACTGTGTTATACCCGTAGAACAGGATATTCAAATTAAGTTCGATAACGTCAAATCCAAATCGTAAACAGAATTGTTTTAATGATTTTTGATAACATTTCCTTTGTAATGTATTGTTATTGCATGCATTGGTCTGTTATGCTTTGAATGGTAGAAAGCATGAATTAGACATGGTCGCGATATACCTGGGCCTGAATACCAATAATTGTTTTAGAGAATTGTAATGGCAATGTTTTCATTAAATAGTCCTTCATATTTATTGAATTTATCAATAGATATATCATCTTTGGTGACAAATATCAGTTATATTATGATGTTTTTATTTATTGCGTTTAGCTCTGTCATTAATAATAGTTTATGATCGTTTCTCGGAAATCAGCAGAGTGTATCTATATTTTTCTATGAACGGTAATACAATGGTTTGATAAACTACGTGTGTTGTTATTTTATATCACGCGTCCGTCTAAGTTTTCCGAGTTCAACTGAAAACAATTAAACCAGCGAATTCCACGGTGTTTTAAGTTTGTACAGGAACCTGTCCTTTTTGTCTTTTGGGGTTTTTCTGAAGAGCCATTGGTCCGGTACATATCCAGGAACCTCTGTCGCTTTAAGCAACTGTACACTTGTATAACTTATGTGGTTATATTTCGAATTTTGGTCTAGCTCCGCTGAAATTTTATTCTCAAAATATTATTCTTCACTTTTTTTTGTTTATTTCGTCTTCTTTGTCTTTTATAAAAGTCACATAAGATATGGTTGTCTTTTTTCAGAAAAAAACGTATATTTATAGTTTATTACACTGTGTTTTCAGAGTTTGTCGTTGGAAATTTGTTCTCATATCGAGCAGCTGGATAAAATAGAGAGTCGTTCTCAACATCTTCTAGAGTAATATCATACAACTGACAACTCATGATAATGTATTATCATGTACATAGTTTTATATTGATGATGGAAGCTATACTCATGCCAGATAAAAGGCAGTTTTTAATGTATAGTTACAGTTTTTGGGAGTGTTACAGAGATCCTTGTCATGACGTTTTATGGTATGGCGTTGTTTGTCACTCTGTCCGTTAACTTTCACTTATTGACAACTGCATACTCAGGTTCGATGATTTACCTTTGACCTCTGACAACCTCTATTTGTATAATTTATATACATGTGAACCTGATATTTGTATGCTATGTCATTACAAAGATGTGAGTGGTCAGGTGGCGAAGTGGAAAGCGCACCTACCTTTCACCAATCAACTGGGTACGATTCCCCGATCGGAAGTAAAAAGGTATAGAGTCACCTGCCCAACCACGTGGGTTTTTTTCGGGTACTCCGGTTTCCTCCAACATTAAGACCCTCCGCGAGCTAACAACCGGGCCAACAAGAGTGATTAAGTTGAAATAATATGTTTCATAATTGTTGTAAATAAATAAAGTTATATCTATCATTATTAAGAAATACATTTGTCAGTATTTGGATGATTACAATGAGTCATGATCCCGACTGCTCAATGATTGGTTAGATTAAACCACTGGCAAGGGGAAATTTTAAAATATTTATACAAGAAAATTAAGAACATCTGACATCATTTCACTGCTATCGATTTGTCAACAAAGATCAGATTGATGTGTTTTGAGGGTTTGCTTTACTTTGAAAGCCCTGGGTTCTTAACCCTTTCACCACTGTAGACCATAATAGACTCATCCAGATCAATGAATGGTAGAGTCTACTAAAGTTACATAGGGATGAAAGGGTTAATGAAAACAATTTGATTGTTTCAGTTAACATCTGGACCAAGTTAACCAAATGTATGCAACCGGGGCCAGGCATCTTAGTTAAACTATACGTAAATGTTGAAAATAAGTAGCATAGGATAACTGTTTAAGATGTCCGTGTCAGCATTAAATTCATTCAACATACTTATATATTATCCATGTATTTACTATATTCGTCAAACATTCGTCGGACAACATTTGATATAGCGCCCTGTCTAGCTAGAATAAACCACTCTAAAGCGCTTTACAGAACAGACATATACCATTTATACAGCTAATACAATTAGCATATACATAAATTAATACCATTTTGAGGAATTTCGCAGGAGCTGCCTTATAAGGCGCTACCTACTAGTCCTTTGCCACCTGGCTAATTTCTCCCCGTGTGTGTATGCCTGCGTGTGTGCTGGAGATGTATAGTGTTATGTATGTTTTACTATATGTAAAAAATCATGTTTATTAACACGCATACATTTTGCAAAACTAAGTGCCAATATTTCCAAATCTACAGTGAATTTTAAAAGTTTACAAAATTGCAGATACATTTCACATTATACATTAAGAACATAAATGTCACCCTAAATTCAGTAGGACTAATTGTGTTATAAATTTTACAAACTTTCTGATCAAAACAACAATCTCAGATACACTTAACAAACTTAATTGTTCATTATTATGATAAATATCACACCTCTTACAGTTTTCCCCTATAAATATTGTAATATCGACCATTTTTATAAAGAGTGGGTCGGATACCGTGCAATAGACACAAGAGAGGAGTCAGAATATTCCTTTGAAAGAGTACCGAAAAATTCAAAACCTGACTATTGTTCTAAAAATTCGGTTTAGATTGTTCATAAAATTCGTATAATTATACCTTTAATATTTCTTCTAATCAACAACTACAAACGGAACCTGTCAACAAATTTAAATGCTTTTGAAAAGTCTATGAGAAAAACAGCATCTGTTGTCGATGACTTTCTTTGAAGACCGAAATTGGCCAACCCATTGTCATTGTCTTTTCAATCAAAAGGCTCAAGTGTATCAATCTAAATAGAGGTAAACAGTTGTTGCTAAGCAATTAACCATATATCAGCCTCAAGGGAAGTGTTTTAACCATGGACATGAAATGTGGATAAATATGAATTTTGAAGCAGGGTATTGGTATTTAGTAAGTATCATTTTAATAGCATGTCGACCAGCCTTATTCAATTTTAAACAAAATGTAGAAATATATATCATTCAATATTTGTGATATCTGTAACAGGTGCACATAAAAATGGTATCTTAATCATCAAAACTATTAATAAAATCAGTTATGCCGACATTTTGTTAGGCTTTCGAAGGAGAAGCGAGTTTTGAAACAATGCCAAGTTGACAAAAAGCTTATGCTTTATAATGATTTCGTCTGCAACATAAACATTTTTTTCAGTCTATGTTTGCCTACGTAAATCCATCCGACCGTATCACGATATCGGGCACAATTCCAATTATGGTAAGGTTTGACGACATAGTGTAAATATTTTATCAACTGTTTAGAAAAATATGGTAATGCGAATGACTGTGATGAAATTAAGTTACGGCAGAGCGATGTTTGAATAAAGCATATTTTAAAATTACATGGGCTAAGTAACCTAGTAACGAAGCTAACAAAACAACAAACGTCAGTCACATCACCTCATTGTACCGTGTTGGTAACAGCGTGACGGTTCCTTACAACGGACTTGGAGCCATAACATCAGCTGCGTGATCGGGAGGCACATTGGACCGTGCACTCGCCTTTCACTAAAACGGTCGCGATAAAGGGGCATTTTCTATTTGAAACTTGCAAAGTTGCGCCTTCAGCAAAAGTTGACTCATCATACTCGGTTGCTATGTTAAACATCATTGCCAGCAATCGTAGGATAAACGGCCATTCAAAGCAGACGCTTTTTTTGTTTTAAGCATACGCAGTTGACCGAATACGTAGAAAATAACAAGGGTGAGTGCGATGAAAGTATTCGAAGTCTTCAGCATTCAGTTTCAAGAAAAACCAATCGGAGTATCAATCAATTTAAGAGGAGTTTGGTATAAGTACTAATTAACCTAAAGATGGAAAGCAGATAATTGTAAATGACTAATCATCGAAATTGCTTTTGGTAATAGTTGTGACACTGACACGGTCGAGCTGAGCTATTAGAACAATTAAAAGGCTTGGGGACAAATTACCTTGATGGGTAAACCGACTGGGAATATGTAGTATACATTGCAAGAATACATTTCTGACTGTGTACCTATATTTAACTGATAATGTTAATGGTCTTTCCCTGGGGTACCACGTTAGTGAAGGGTTGAAGATATTGATCCAGTATATATAGTAGCAGAAAACCCGTGTCAACGTTCTACAGCTAGCTCTTAGTAGCAAAAACGTGTACAAGCACTGTTGCCGAATGCATCAATATTTTAGTAGATCTAATGTACAAATCCTATGAATCTAAAAGAAAGGGAATTGTACCTATAGACTTGTCAATTTCTACTCAATCTTATGATAAAATGGCGTTCAACATGTTGTTTGAACGTATTTTGGTTTGAATATGATAGATTACCAAAAAAATGAGTCGAAATTCATCATTGTAGAAAACGCGGTCTAAGAAAGTATTTTGATAAACCCGTTCCATTCTCCGATCAGCAATATCCTACGCAACAGTTACGCATAGATGACCGCCTATCGGGAGTAAGTAGCTGTATGTATTACATTAATTGTGTAGGAAGCTTGTGCAGAGAGTGCAAATAACGATTATATTCAGACTGCGCTATGAATAAACATTATCAACTAGCATAACGGTAAGTAATGACTTAAAAGATCAAAAAGGAAACGCCAATTTGAAAATGCGAGATGTCGATTTCCAGCACTATACCGCCATCTCGTCCATTTAGGACTAGTCCGAATTATTCTGACGTTTTATCGACTTTTTTTATTGACAGACCGATAAAAAAAGTCGATAAAACGTCAGAATAATTCGGACTAATTTAGGACTAACCAGTTGTACTAAAGAACAACAGAAAATCTATATTTAAAGTGTTTCGAAACCTGTAGAAATTCAGAAAAAAATTACTTTCGACTTTGTATTTACACCAGGGCTACGATATTACTTTATATGATAATTAGGGACATAAGAAGGAACAATTAATTGGAACGAAGACAAAAAGAGAAGATGCAAAAATAATATGATATAATATAATATGTTGCGATAAAACAACAATAGCAGTAGTCGAACCCTACTTTAAGATCATAATGATACATAGGCAAGTCGAAGGTCATGCTCTCTCAATAAGCAGATTTATCTAATTTGAGGATATAATAATAAAGTATTACAGCAGAATAATACATTGTTAAAAGTGGATCTTCATTGTTGATTTTTTTTATAAAGAAGCATTGGACATGTATTAAAAGGTCGAAAAACATTTGCTATAAATTAAGTATATATGATTGAAAAAAACAGTAAGTTGAAAATATACATTTACGTCATCTATGATTAGTAGTATTAAACTGTTATATATTATTCAAATCATGCGTGATATATTCTACTCTAATAGTTGTAATATGAACTACTTAGAGAAAGTGTTATTTCTCTATAAACACAGCTATACAAACCCAGAACCCGTTTTGATGAAACCGTTCTCATGCCCAAGCATGGATTCTGTGCTCTAACCAACTTTATTGTAACACACGTAAATCATGTCAAACGATCAAAAAGTCAAAGTAACGTAGAAATCAGAATTCCATGATGTTTCATGAATACGGGCCCAAACAAAACAGTTCAACACCAACACATATACATACACACATGCGGATTTAAAATTAGCCAGGGGGAATAGACTTGTCGTAAGTACAGGTACGTGCCTGATAAGACAGACTCTGCGAATGCCATAAAACATCTACTGGTTGAAATATTGTATTAATAGAATAAAATGTACATCTATGTACTGTTAGGTGCTTTATATTGGCTTATTCGGAAAAACGGAAAATCACGAGTTTGGAGTCTTGTTTCTCCAATAAACACAATAAGGATGGCTACCCGTGGTTTGTCTTACCAAATTCATTATATAACGTCTCTCGTCGGACTCAGTTGACTAAATAAGCATACATGTTATATATTATTAAAACAATTACCGTTTTCAATTATTCTATTTTTTATACCATATCGCATGATTTAAGCGAGTCACAAAATGAAGACTTTGTTAAGAAGTGCTAACTTTGAGAGAAGGCGGAGAGAAATTTATTCGACGGGGGAAGGGGGGGGGCAGATAATAATTATAATTCATGGTAATACAAGAGAGCGAGTGTCAGAGCTGGCTAGTTCTGTGTGAATAGGAGAGTAGTCAGAGGGTTGGACGATGTGTATTTGCTTTAAGATAAGGGCCTATATTTAAATGAAGGGAAACTATTTGATTGTATGTTAGCAATTAATGCTGACAATTAGGGTAACGGATTAAGGGAGAAATGTGTATTGAATCTTACCAGTGTCATGTGAATATAATCTTGTGTGTGGTCTGAGTGAGCAATATGATAAAATGGTATGATAGTGTTCAGATAGAAGGTCAGTTTTAGGGCGTACGTTGAAGAAACAAAATGTGAATTTTTAGCGAGGAAAGTATGATGACTGTACATACGTAAATATATGTGAATAGAATTGTATGAAGTCATGTTTACATCAGCACACGAAAAAATCAGTGGCTCCGTCATATTTTTAAGCACAGCATCCATGCACGAGCTTAAGACGGATTCATGGATATTAGTTGATGTAAATCCTGGCATAAAAACACAGTTACTTGGTTTAGGTTCGAATAAGCACACACGAGTATCCGCCCGACATTATTTTTGTTACGTGCATCGTTCATGTTGCAAGGTGGTAGACTCTTCTACTGGTGGATTTCTTTAGGCCCTGGGGTTTGCTGTGACGTTAGTGGCCACGGTTATCTCTTTTGAGTTCATAGTAAACACATTTCAGATTTTAAAAATTTTAAATGAACCATTACTCCTGATGTTTATAAATCCATTAATTAGGTAATTTTACGTACTTGCCTCTCTGTTTTAATAGTACTTTAGACAAGTTTGATTTAAAACGTGTGGCCCCGAGCATCAACAATGAGTTCTACAAGGAGGAAACTGCTGTATGATGCAGTGTAATTCATTTTTGGTATATTGTATCTATCATCAATTTTAAATGGTGCACTCACCTGTGTATTTATGTAATGTACATCTTCTGACCGTTGCAGCCCTAGTCTTTTACCAAACAAGAGAAAGACTGCTTACACGTGCTATTATTATAAAACCGTCCCCGCCACGTCACCACTTTATGCAGCGTATCCAGGGTAGCATCATTAATATTGTCACACATTGCATACCCTATCGATACTGGCGGGATACATTGAGTTTATAATTACAAGTTATTATTATGACAGCAAGGTATTGGAGAAAAATAATCAATCATTCCAGTGCGAGGTAAAAAGAGACATTTGAACACCTGGGATAAGTTCTTAGAAGTTAAGCACTTGGCAAAGCCTCGTACTAAACTTCAAATAACTAACCATTTAGATGAGATGCCTCTGTTTACTTTACACTTGAGTGATAGGTCCTTTTTATCTTTCATCTTATCTTTTAATGCACTTGTAATCAAAATATATGCTGACCATTACTTGTTTTTCTTGAAGCACTGTTATTGCTGGTACTGAATGCTGCACCAGACAAGGTCTTTGCTGGTGAAGCTGACTCAACACAGGAACAGGAAGATGATACAAATGGTGCATGTGGACTGAAAAAGGTAAGGCGTTTCATATCTCTAAGAGATACCAGTTTGGAAATATGTTATATCACATTTTTACTTTATACATAAACCATGTACGTATCAAACGTGTCGCAACGTTTCAAGAGCGAATGATCATATTGTAACAGCTCAGTCGACGAAAGGACCAGTCGGTCTTGAAACATTTTATACATATATGTACTGACATTATTTGTGTATAAAGAAAAAAAATGATGTAAGGTGTTTCATGTTTTTAATGTCATAATACTACTTGGTGAAAGTCATTTACAGAGCACTTAGGTTTGCGTGAAGAATGTGTCGTATGATAATCGTCATGTTTAGGGAAATATTAAGTTTTCTTATGTGAAATGAATAGACTAATAAATGGAAATTCTGGTTTCAATTCCACTACCACGGATTTTTCAGAAACATGTGGTCTTATTTTTTTTACTTTTAAATAGTTTTTATGTAAATCTTTCTTTTGTACACTACTTGCCATTGGACAATCTAATTTGGATTTCAGTTTTGTAAACAATTCGGTCTTCTCTTTATGGATATAAACACAATTTAGTACCTTGACGTAATGATTCTTTAAAATACTGAAATCAACTTTGGTCAAAATATCTTATTGCTTAAATCAACTGGTCTTCAGTCTACCATTGTGATAATATATAATATGGAATAAAGAGGAATGGAAACCCCTGTTCATCATGACAAAAGTATATTGACCCCATCAAATCTATTTTTGTCATTTTCGTATAAATTCCATTTTTACATATTACAGATTATTGAATTGTTGATTAGTTCGAAGGCATTTCTCATGTAAAAAATATTAATTTCAACACGAATCATATCATATATTTGATATACAGAAAAGTCTTCAATAAATCAACAATGTTTTATATAACTCATAACTCAAGAGTGTACAAACCCTTTTTTAAATCATATGAGAAAGCTGGTGATAAAACATTTGTACACTTACATAGAAAGATGCGTGTTTAAAAGGGCAGTAACTCGAGGAGTCTCACATAGTCATCTCGTCTGTGTAAAATGAATAATAAACATCTAAATGAACTGAATAAGAAAGAAATAAGGAATATGAGAAAAAAAATTGTATTGTGAGTTGCAGCTGGGGCAGTTCATCCCCAGACAACCCACGAATGATGTATATATGCCTGAGTAATAAAATGTATTTTACAAAAACAAAATGAATAGAGAGAAATAGTCCATGATAACAAAAATGGGTGGTGGCTGTATTGTCATATACGTATATACATATATATTTCGACCTGAATGTCATTACCACATACATTTCTTTTTAAATATTAAATGGTAAACACATACAATATCTGGTATTCATAGATTTAATTCCCTTAAGCTTTTACTGTTATTTTATTTGTAACAAATACATGTACCTATATTATTACCAATATTTTTACTTTTTTTTTAATATTTTACAATCCATGCATATTAAGAGAGGAATCACAAGGCTGTATTAGGAAGTACAAGAATTACGTTACAGTGTCGTTATATTTGCAGTTACGTTCAACTAGTTATATTTCGTTTGGTGAATTTGTTTTAGATAATATGCGCGGCCACAGGAGAATGCCAGAAAACCTGTAAACACAATGACGGTATGTACTTAAATTGAGCATGGCACCCTATAGCAATGTAACTGAAATATATATTTTTATATCAAGTTAACATCTTTTCCTGTTAGTGATATGAAATATCAAATTATAAATACTAAGATAAAATCAGCTGTTTTATGTAATATCTGAATCCTGGAGAAATGTGAAGCTGCCTATCTAAATTAAAGGCCAGTAACGTAGCTAACTATGTTTTCTCGTATACAGTGTCTTTTGAATTGGTTTGAACATTTTATGTAAGTGATTGATGACTAAACAAGGGAATAACCCTGCTTATAAGTATGTAGTTATTTAATACCAAAGTACAAATATATAAGCATGTACCTGGATATTTTAACCCTGCAGGAAACAATTTTGACAGAAATAATCACCTATCCTTTAAACCCTAAAGTTGATAACAAGGCATATCTGAAATATTATTCGAAAGTCATTAAAAAATCACAAAAAAAGTGAAGATAGATTCTGCTACATGAAGTAGATAATTCCAAAAACATATTCTGAGCAGTATTGCAGTAAATGCAATGGCAATGAAAATAACAAATGATAAATTAAACTGTAATAACAAAAGCATGACTTCGTGAAATACCATGTTTTCCAACAAACAATCTAGGTGCATTTTTTAAATACATCCATTCTGTATGCGTTATAATAGATAAGTATCAGGATACGCTAGAACAATCATAACAGTCATACATTCATGAAGTGTCATATATAGAGTATTACGATAACCAAATCTATATATGATTATATCTTTCAAAGATGAAAAGTCCGGTCTTAAGCGACAACGAAGGAATGCACATTTGGGTTCAGTCTCAGGTATAACTGGTTTCTTACGATCTATTATTTGAAAATAAAGTATCAATATCATTTCTTGATTATATTTTTTCAATTCAGTAACGTATCAAACTTGGTTGGTTAAAACATATACACAACAGCATTTTCAAATTTTAAATTAATTTAAATATTGAATTTTTTCAATATTTTACAACAAAATAATTTATGTAAATCACTGTTGTTGAAGGCAAATCATCGAATTATGTAATATGTTCGGATATAAACAGATGGTTTGCATATGTCATTTTGTAAAATTCATTTAATTTGATTTATTTTGCAGACAGCGCACACTATACAGCAAGCAGCATGTGGCCCTCCTTGACAGAATGTGTTATGGTTTCTACAGAGAGCTCAGGAAATACTGTCTCTTACCCAACAATGACTACGTACAGCACAGACAGCCCATCAAGTGATATGTCTATAAGATGCACTATGGCCCCTACAGAAAGTTATCCCTCGACAAGCGCAACAAGCACTGACTTCATGTCAGCAAGTTCTGCCTCTATGCCAGCAAGCTATTCTTCTATGCCCACAAGTTCTGCTTCTATGGCACCAAGTTCTGCTTCAATGCCACCAAGTTCTGCTTCAATGCCACCAAGCTATTCTTCTATGCCACCAAGTTCTGCTTCTATGCCATCAAGTTATTCTACTATGCCACCAAGCTCTGCTTCAATGCCATCAAGCTATTTTACTATGCCACCAAGCTCTGCTTCTATGCCATCAATCTATTCATCTATGTCACCAAGCTCTCCTTCGATGCCACCAAGTGTTGCTTCTATGCCATCAAGTTATTCTTCTATGCCACCAAGTTCTGCTTCGATGCCAGCAAATACTGCTTCAATCTCTCCAAGTCCTGCTTCAACTGCAGCAAGCGCTGGTTCTGTATCTGCAAATACTGTTTCCACGATGGAAAGTGCTTCTTCTGTCATAGTAACTACCGCTCAGCCCTTCGGGACGACAAATCAAGGTAAGATAGAAGATTTAGAAGACAGAATTGCATATGAAGCTGTTCCCAGTGAAAGGTTGAAAATCGTATTAATCTATAAACAAAATAGAACATATCATTTGGAGTGTCTTGCTATATGCTATAATTGGATTATAATATATTATGATAATTATATGCATTTTAAAGGGCTCTTGATATTCTAAGATATAGAATTATTTTAGAATTACAACTGTCAGCCTGACCAAAATTTCTAATGCTACCGTCCTCTGTATTCCGTCTTTTCGTATTGCAGAGTTATCTTCTCTTGTGAGCAGGTATTGATTGTTACGTCATTGGTTTGTGTGA
>JAUMHH010212370.1:0-12666 GCA_032359455.1 Chlamys rubida | reverse complement strand
TATGATAAATCCCAATCAGCTTGTGTACTATTTCATTTCCGAATAAATCTGAACAAGGTAGTGGTCACAAATTGTTACAACTTTTCATAACCTTCTCCCGTAAAAGTAAAACGTTGCTCATCGCAGTCAGTTGCACTATTTTTAGTATCTTTATCAATAAACCAAATTATTAAATTAACTTCTGAGAAAAAGCTGTTATGACATCGTAATTCACCTAAATAATCAATACCTGGGACTAACATACATGTTGATATAATGTTTTATGTTTAAAATTAGATATTGTACACGGAATTGGATAAAGTCCGTGGTTATGCATTCATATAACTTGATGTGTTTTTTAAAGATGAAAGGTTTATCTCACATTTAAGAAAAGGATTCTTAATTCTTAGTAAAACACGAGAACAATTTATTAATACTTAAATAATCTAAATAATCTTCTCACACATTGCTATGATTGTATTCCGCTGAGGTCATGTTTGTTGTACACATGTGACCTCTTGTTACACACTAACGTGAGTATGAGTGAAAATAAAATCTAAAAACAGTAAGATGTGTATATTAAACAAACTGCCAGGCGTCCATTGAACCTACATGACTGTACAATGTGTTAGATAATGTTAAAAGAGGCTGACATGTTGAAGTTCAAACTATAACGCAATTAAGATGAAACAATTTCAAGGTTTTCTGCAAAGCAATTTTGAACATTATAGTATACACATGTGCTTTGGTTGGTTGTCTGATCTTTATGACTGACATACGTTCACCCTACTGTAAAATACGATTGTAGTGTTGAAAGAAATTGTTTTATTTCGACCGTAAAGTTGGTTTTGAGAAAGACAAAATTCATGGTATTTCAAAAATATAAGCCGATCCCAAATAATCAATAAACCGAAGTATCAATATCATGTAGATGAAATGCAACACCGTCAGCAAGATCGGGCAGTATGCGAACACCCCCTTGTTTCACACACTGGGAAGCCTACTAGTAATTAGAACAGTATGTTACGTTGTGTAACCCGTATGCATCTCATGTTATACCAGATGCCTCTCTATCTCACCGCGGATTCCTTATGAAGCATCCTCTTCTTCTCATCTGTCATTCATGTAACGATAATGCTGATTGGCTGAAAAACAACATCAGCAACTTTTTCGTTCAATCAGAGCCCTTGGTACATCTGATACAGCCCATACGATCTGTGGAGCTAGAAACTATATAAATCGGCAGGTAGCCTTCATCGAAGCATCAGACAGCTTTTAACCGTAAGTATGTGTGGACCTAGCATAGGACTTGCAGTGCCTAACCTCTATTTACTATTATACCTACTACCTAATATCCTATAGTATATACTGAGTATTAGAGTAAGTCGTGTTTATGCCTTGTAGTTTTCTATAGATTTTCCAAGCGTGTGTTTTATTTCCTTTCTCTTTAACCCATCACTTTTTTAAATATTTTTTTCGACGAACCAGATTGGAATTATTTTCAATACTTCACCCAACTTTTGTCATACCTGAGGATCTTTATATCTGGTCAACTGTCTTTGCCGGATATTTGCATGCTTATACCTGTGTTCTGAAATGTGTGAGGTATATAGCCTACCTAATAATCTATTGGAGCTAATCCAGTGGACGATTTCATTTAATACAATTCTATGTGTTCTGTCTGTACAGCCTGGAGCACAGTCTACTCGGAATTTCCTCTGATGTGATTACATATAAGGGAAATTTACCCTTTGTGAATTTATCTTGGATTTATTTCACTTGGATTTTAGCATTTTGGAATCCTTTCCCTCACCCTACACCATGTGTGCTCTTAATTATTATCACAGGTATGCTATGAAGCTTGTTACAGCAGCCGGTCCCATAGCCGGAGGGGGCGGGGCCCCGTCATACAAGCCGGATAGTGTTTCTACCACTGCATGTCTTATTCAGACTTTTGTTTGCATGTACGACTCTTTGTTTATATAGTGTTCTCTTACATTTGTTGAGAAAGTACACTTGCTTTCATTTCTGATTTCTTGTTCGATGTAGACATGTGGCACTGTTGTATGATATTGTAAGAACATAGTGTTGAATATCGCTGAAATGTATACATTCTTGGAGGGGAAGCTTGTAACTTGATAACATTCGATAATTAAAGCAATTTCACTGCTCATTAATATAGTCATGTCAAATTATCCTTCAAAGGCCAGCTACTGGTCACACTGGTTAAATCGAATTCATTTAATAAGTCGTGCTCCGTTTATAACTTAGAGGGATAAAGGTTTGACAAATTCTATATATATACGTTGAATTTCTCCATAACATCAGCATAAAATATAAAAGTAGCTTTGTCAAAGTATAGAGGAGGAGATATTTCACCAAGACGAGGGAAATAGTTGTCTTCTTAAATCGGACCAAATGATTATCAGTGTCACATATGTACTATAACTACAAACATCTAAAAATACTGATAAACTGAACAGTGTAATTTTGTATGTTTCAGGCCGGGTTTGAAGGGTTGATCTGTTCTGTTGTTGACCTTGTGCAGGGCAGTCCAGAGATTGACTTCGTCTTCCGATTTCGAATACTTTTTATTTAAAAGGCAGAGAGCTTGCTCCTGCGATATAACCATCCAAGATGAACGTCGACTTCAGTGATCCCGATTTCCAGTATCTTGCGGTAGATCGCAAGAAATTGATGAAAGAGCAGACGGCTCCATTCGACGGCAAGAAGAACTGCTGGGTACCCGATGAGAAGGAAGGATTCGCATCTGCAGAAATCCAGTCCTCAAAGGGTGAAGAAATCACAGTGAAGATCATTTCCGACAGCTCCGTATGTATTACCTTTAAATATACCAATTAATACCAATAAAGAAATACAATTATATATCAACTTACAGCATTGTACCAATATACAAAAATTACTGTATGTATCAATATATATAAATAGCCATTATAAATAACATGCAATATGCTGAGCATTGATTTACAACAAAATATTAATATGGAGATATTGTCATTATAGTAGTGTATAAAGGGTACATCTGCAACACTATGAATCGTTATAATACCACTACGTTTTGCATATAAATCTGCAATTATACACATAGAACTCTATATATAAATTAACAATACTATTATAAATACCAAAATCACTTTTTTTCCAATATTTAAACATCACCATAGTTACAAAAACTAACTTTATCCTCTAAGTATCAGTAAGTCTAAGAAATATTGATATACCTATTATACCTGTATGCTTGTAAAAGGAAATAAATGTCAAACGGAACGTAAAGCACATTCAATTCTATCTTTGATTATTATTTCGAATGAAAAAGCCAGCTTCACAAATAAATATGACTGGTGAAATGAGTAATTCGCGATGATACATTTTCTCAAAAAAACAACATGTCATGTGTCGATGGCGAAAAAATGTCATCAGTTGTGATATATTTTAGTAGGTGATGAAATGGATTCTGTATGAGACTAGAATATTTATTAAAAGTTGTAATTGTTTGTCAACAGACCAGGACCGTGAAGAAGGATGACATTCAGCAAATGAACCCACCTAAGTTCGAGAAACTCGAGGATATGGCCAACATGACCTACCTCAACGAAGCCTCCGTATTGCACAACTTGAGATCCAGATACACCAGTGGTATGATCTACGTGAGTACTCTCAACTATTTCACACACTTGCTCACCATATAGCAAATATCCAAGTAACGCACACATCCCAGAAAGGTACAAGTCAGACCAATAAACGAATATGATCAGATCTTATAAAGACTGGTAATCAGTGTTGCAATTAGTGCAGTGCAGATATATCAACGTAAGTCTAGCAACAAATTATTGAATTGTTCGATACATCACTAAAGAAGTGGTAAAATGTCAAGGTCACCCCCCAGGAATTCGATAGGATAAAACAATCTCAAGGTCATGCAGACCAAATGTGAATATGATGTCGGTAAAGAGTCGCTTGAGTGTATATTTTAGTATAGAACAGTATTCTGAGAAATAAAGCTGTGCAGTATTATATAAAGCAACCCGGGCATAATTCCTGTAGTGTCCCACGTATTATACCTGTTCTCATTACCTCGTGGGGAACCCAGTGTCCCGTACACCGCTAACCAAATATGGGTATCCCAGGGAGTCTAAAAATAAATACAGGCGCTGTAGCATGACTCGCTGACGTCAGCGATGCCTTAGCGGTATGGACATATACTTCCCATCTCTATCTTATATCCATACAACCGATAGGTTCCAGTCGTAATGTTTTCCGTCAGCTAGCATGCCGTGTCAGTGCGAACAGCCATGGCCTGCTATCTGATAACCAGTCGTTTACTTATCTTGGGATACTTTCTGGAATTCTCATCAATGCTTTTAATCTTTATAAAACTAAAGTAAAGAATGATTTTTTTTCTGCTATAATTTCAAAACCACTCTAGTCACTTTGGACTTTGACCATACCATCACTGGAACTTCAATTAATGAATAAATTAAAAAAAATCAAACAAACCCAAATAGCCCAGTCCTGTTTGATTATAATGTTTATGTACTAATACTCAATCAGTCATACTGGCTGAATCCTGTGTTGATTAAAGCTATATTTGTCTTGAAAAAGACAGATAAATATGTCCACTAATCTGATGTAATGAGATTAGTACTGGTTATTGTGGGCGGCCCGAATTACTGGAGAAATCCGCTCGCGGCCGTACTGTACACAATTACACCTTATCACTCTTAGTGTTACTTAATAGTTCATGTCTGTTCATGTACTAATAAACGATCTTATCTTTGATACACAGTTTCACCTGTTTACTTTGTAGAATAAAAATAACTCATCCGAACGTACGCTATATTATCTGGCTACGTAATGTCAACAAGTCTCGTTGCTATTGTTTCCATGTAGTTAAAAATGAAGCTGATTTGTTTACAGTTTGTAGTCATTTCTGTTGAAGAACGCGTAATTAACATTTATTAAAGTTAGCTTTAATGTACAATGTATTTACAAAAATTATAAAACAAGTTTATCAACTTACATCAATCACTCTGGTGACTAAAATATTGCCACTCATATATTTATTTGATAATGTTGATGAGATGTGAATTGTGTCGATATCCATTGAGATGTTGCGTTCTATTATACAGACATACTCTGGACTTTTCTGTATCGCGGTCAACCCCTACAGACGTCTGCCCATCTACACCGACAGCGTCATCTCTAAGTACAGAGGAAAGAGGAAGACTGAGATCCCTCCCCATCTGTTCTCTGTGGCTGACAATGCCTACCAGAACATGGTAACAGGTACGCATCGTACAACCACTGACATGTACAACATAGTACACGTACACTCAAATTATAATCAATATTAAATGATAAAAATGTCTAATTTCGTACAGTCAGCTTATATAATTAGTTATGTTGTGCTCATACAATGTGTTTTATGTAAAAGAAAGGAATCCTTTAAACTGATGACAAGAAATGCGACATTATAGATCAGTGAAAATGTACGATAGTTAAAGAATAAATATACATATGTAATATATTATCTATGTAAAGACCACTCCATTATAGTTTGATAACAGGGGTATATATATATATATTGCTTCGTTATTTACAGAACGTGAAAACCAGTCCTGTTTGATCACGTGAGTGTTTTTAGCTTTATTAATGGGATAAGCGTTAAGGGTTTACGGTGAAGGATCAACTTTATAAATTAACACCAAACACTTTCGGGAAATGTTTATAAATAAGAATGAAAACCTTTTTTCGGACGGGGGCAGGGTTAAAAGTTAAAATGACATGTTTTTAAAGATTCTTATTTATTTTGATAAAAATTACCCAGAACTTTAAAGTTGCAGCGGATTTGCGTTTATGAGAGTAATCTCCCCTTGGTCTTCACACTCCTCAGCACTTGAGTACGCGTATCGTTTTATAGTGAAATACGGTAAATAACAGTTACATGTAGTTTACACGAACCAATTTTTAGTTCATCTCGAAACATCTGATATGTAATATGGACACATGTCTTTATACACACACGCTACTACCATACTGAATGCGGTGATAAGGATTAAGGATACAAACGTGGAGGTAATATTTCACTATCAGTGTTCACATGCATATATATTTTCTTTTTACCCAACATTTACCTAGCGGAGAATCTGGTGCGGGTAAAACAGAAAGCACCAAGAAGGTGATAAAGTACTTTGCAATAGTAGCAGCCAATCTTAAAAAACAGAAAGAGGAACCTGTCGCGACCTCGACCACGAGAGTTAGTGTCTTGGTGGATGCTTATATCCAAAGATGCTTCTAGATATAGAAATACTTCTTGATACAACAAGACACGTTCACATCAGACATAGCTCGGCACATACATCACTATATATAGAGTGATGCTTAGTAGGTACTGAGGGTTGCCTCTTCTATCTTGCGTGAACGTGTTTTATTGTATATTTGCAACGTAAAACTTGCATAAAGTAAGTTTTATGGCACTAATGCCGGTACATTTCTGCTGGTTTCTACACGAGACCATTTACGAAAAGTAGTTGCTATATAACTTGATTGAAAAATGTAACTTATTTTCGTAAAGTAATCGCAAGGAATACGAAGAAACAAGCAGGAATGTATTGCTATGCTTTAAGTAGTCCTCATTATTTACTTAAGGTTATATAAAGCTTGATGTTCTATTTCGTACAATAGTGGCGAGTCTGGTGCTGGTAAGACTGAAAACACCAAAAAAGTAATCATGTACTTGGCTAAAGTAGCATGTGCACCTAAAAAGAAGACCGATGGGGAGGAGGAAACTGATAAGAAGGTAGTTTAGGTTATCTTAATTGAGTGCGCATGACCGGAGCAATAACAAACAAACAAGAGAATCAACACCTTTGCCTATTTGTTTGCTGCATGCATTGGTGATCATGATTTATTGAAGTTGAAAAGTAAAATTTGGCCAGTATTATCTGCCATTCTTAAGCAAATCAATGGTTATTTTTGTTTTAATATCATAGAATATTTCTTGATGTGATATATAAATCAAAATAACGACAGTGAAGTTTCTTGTCCCTCAAATCACAAAACAATCCTCTTTACACTTATTATTACCACCCTACCTATATATTTTTTTCTATGGTTAATAATTAGTACTCTCATCCAAACCCTCCTAAACAGACCTTCCTTGTAACGAAGAGAAAACAATGTTTTTTGAACACTAATATTCCTTCTCCAAGCATGGTGTGAAGCTAAAATAAGTTGAATATCAGTCAACACATTATAAATTTGAGTGAACCAATACCTATACAAGCTTCTTCACTGATGAAAGCAAATCAAGGTCATGCTCACACAAAAGATAAACCTTGGTACGCCACTGGTACCTGAAGACTCCGTGTGACACCGAGTGAAATCCTGACAACCTGGAGAACCTTTCAATACCTAAACAATTCAAACTCTCCACTAACTCCTAAAACCAACCAACGTTTGATTCAATTTTGTCCTAATCAGTTTCATTTTCAGTGCACATGTTAAATATCTATTGAATTATTATGACCATAACATACACTTTTGATATGTTATCACATACTATATGTTAAGTTATGATCTATTATAATATATACTGCATGACTGGTACTTATGCTCTATATAATGTTTACATTGTGATAACTATTTTGTGCTTGTAATTTACACGGTGAGCTTTACTGCATATAAATTAATTTGTCAGTAAATTAAGTTATCAAAAATTTCCATTTGTTTCCGAAAATAATTTATCAGATGTCAATTAATGAACAAATTTAAAACAATATTTGTCATTTTCTTTTCTCCCTCCCTTTACAAAAAAAAATCCACTCCCCCATGTCCTCCCAAAACAATTTCCAAACCATATAGGAGGGAAGTCTTGAAGACCAGATTATCCAGGCTAACCCTGTGCTAGAGGCTTATGGTAACGCCAAGACCACCCGTAATAACAATTCATCTCGATTCGTAAGTATTACCATCAGCAGCAGAAGAAGCATCCCTGTGGACCCCATTGCGGTTGAATGAATACCACCTGTTTGATCTCACAGACTCTTCTCCCTACAAGATCCCGAACTCTACTGCCATCGAACTCCCGGCCCCTTCCCTCATCCTTTACAACCCAACAGCCGAGGACAAATATATTGTATTTTGGTATATCTGTCTGATATCTAACTCACTGATCTATGTTAAAATCACCCTGTTTGAAATGGGCTGGCTAGATCACCGTTATACAATGGGGGAAAATATGCTATGCACCTATATTAAAAACAAATTCTATTATTGCAACGATAACTTTTGTTGTGAATGATTTGCCTTAACTCTTTCGTGTATTCCACTGGTCATTTTGCCAGCTCATTTAACCCCTGTATGTTTTAGCAATTAAAATTGCTGAAACAAACATTTAGAATCACCGTAGGTTAGTGGACTTAGGTCTCTAACCTTAGTTAAGATTCCTCTGTGTTGATGTTTCACTCATCCTTCCTCCTCTGTTCACGTTCCTTCCAACCAACCTTTGGACTTTAGAGTAACCTCGAGGATCAAATCATCGAAGCTAATCCAGTACTGGAGGCTTTAGGTAATGCCAAGACTAAGAAATGACTCCTCTAGATTCGTAAGTACAGTGATATAGACATAAACGCCTGGTTTAGCGATTACTGTTTCAAGAGAACATTCAAATAATTATTTTGGATAGATTTAAATAGAAATAAATATCTAATTAATTCGAACAAATATTTAACGTAATTAATAATATTTATTTTGAAATTAGCATTCGGGTTATTATAGTGTGATCTCAAGTCTGCATGCTCCTCTGCGTCTCATATCAGTGGTTAAAATCGTTCATTTAAAGTTAGATATTATTTTCTATATATCTATATAGCTTTGACCTTCTTTAAGACCACTGGTATGGGGCGGGCGCACATCCAATCCCATGTGTTCACGTACATTTTCTAATTACAGAATCGATTGAGCTCAGCTATAAGTGTGATACTTTACAATACTGAAGAGTAACTCATGTTAATAATATAAATCTATATGTATACTGCATATTTATATATATATTGTGTATGTAAAATGTGATGTAAAATTGGATGGAAGTGAAATCGCAGTATCTATGAATATACAGTATAACGAGTGTATCTGATTAAAGTCATGATATGTGGATGAATTACACTGTGATATTGTGTCTAAAACGTCATATGAAATATTGAACCTTTTATTGTTTCTCTCCTCTAGGGTAAATTTATCCGTATTCACTTCGGTCCCACTGGCAAAATCGCCGGAGCTGATATCGAGACATGTAAGCAATTTAAGACAGTTTACAAAATGTTATATTTTTTTGGTTAACTAACGTATGGAATAAGGAATGTAATTATAAATAATATATTGATCACAGAAAGATATATTTTTTAATACTTACTATACAGTGTAGGTCTATTAACATTGGTTTGCTCAAACCAATATATCTCCAGTATTATTTTCTTAAAGAAGGGCTCTGTTGATTGATCTTTTCGTTTAACTTCAATACTTTTAGACTTGCTCGAGAAGTCCAGAGTAACATACCAGCAGTCTGTTGAGAGGAACTACCACATTTTCTACCAGATGTGCTCAAACGCCATTCCCGAGCTCAATGGTAGGTGTACGAACATTATTTCAATATCGTAATAGAAACTTTGTCATTTTGTTTCTAAAACATGTGACAAAATAAGCTGCCTAAAAACAGTCTTGACAGAACATACAACTGTATTTGATTCACTGCCGTCGGTAACTGACATGTAATATGTTTTGCAGAAATAATGCTGCTCACCCCCGACTCCGGTCTCTATTCCTTCATCAACCAGGGTTGTTTGACTGTTGATAGCATTGATGACGTAGAGGAGTTCAAACTTTGTGATGTAAGTATATTGATATGATACGCACCTTCATTTGGAAAACTACCAAAACATTTCCTCGTGAAACTAACCAATGTGTTAAGAACTGAATGGAGATGTCATTTATTAAAGCCATGCAATATATTTGTCATGTACATATTTTTACATATATATTTATTACCTTGCAGGAAGCTTTCGACATTCTCGGCTTCACAAAGGAAGAGAAGCATTCTATGTTTAAGTGCACAGCATCCATCTTGCACATGGGTGAAATGAAGTTCAAGCAGAGGCCCCGTGAGGAACAGGCTGAATCTGATGGAACCGCTGGTAAGTTAACATTTGAATCAGATATATAACTGACTGATATCTCGTTAACATTACATTATTATGGTATAAAAATGATTTTTTTCTCAATAATTATATTAATAATTCACGTGTTATTTCTAAGAGGAAGTAATACTAAAAGATATGTAGAATAGACTCACAATTGACATTTAAGTGTATATTTGATATGAGTTTGGGATTTATTTTACAATTTTTATGATTTTCTTTGACAGAGGCCGAGAAAGTTGCCTTCCTTTGCGGTATCAACGCCGGCGATCTCTTGAAAGCTTTGTTGAAACCCAAAGTAAAGGTCGGCACTGAAATGGTCACCAAGGGTCAGACTCTGAACCAGGTGAGCTGGGATTTTTATGTATTACTGAAAAAGTATTGAATAAAGCTAATGCGTGGAACCTTGATCACTATAAGGTCGTTTATCTGTGAAATAACGCTTATTACTTATTGTTGACTTTTTATGTTAAACATATACCATTTATTAATTTCGCTATTTAAGGTCGTCAACTCTGTTGGTGCTTTGGCCAAGTCCCTGTACGATCGTATGTTCAACTGGTTGGTAAAGAGAGTCAACAAAACTCTTGACACCAAGGCCAAGAGGAACTACTACATCGGTGTACTCGATATCGCTGGTTTCGAAATCTTCGACTACAACAGCTTCGAGCAGTTGTGCATCAACTACACCAACGAGAGACTGCAACAGTTCTTCAACCACCACATGTTCATCCTTGAACAGGAAGAGTACAAGAAAGAAGGAATTGAATGGGAGTTTATTGACTTTGGTATGGATCTGCAGATGTGTATCGACTTGATCGAGAAGGTAAGACTAGCTTATTAACTAATTATATTAATTATTACCAATATATAGCAAGAACAATCCAGAATATAAATTTCAATGCAATATTTCTTTGTAAAATACACAGTAAATGCATGATTCCTAATTCAAATTATTATTGTCAATCATATGAAATAAGCTTGACATAGTCTATAATCAGTGACTTTTATCTTTGGCCATATGCATCAACTTTGTTATCTGGTATGTTGGTATATCATGTCAGTTAGTTGTGTGTGATTGGTGATCTTATTATTTTTTAGCCTATGGGCATCTTGTCCATCCTTGAGGAAGAGTGCATGTTCCCCAAAGCTGACGACAAATCCTTCCAGGATAAGTTGTACCAGAACCACATGGGCAAGAACCGCATGTTCACCAAGCCCGGCAAGCCTACTAGGCCAAACCAGGGCATTGCTCACTTTGAGCTCCACCATTATGCCGGAAATGTGCCATACAGCATCACTAGTTGGTTGGACAAAAACAAGGATCCCATCAACGAGAACGTTGTCTCCCTCTTGGGTCAATCCAAGGAGCCTCTTGTGGCCGAGCTCTTTAGGGCTGCTCCTGAAGGTAAGCAATGCTCTTCACTTCGTTTTTTTTTATTGTGTTTGTATTGATCAATACTGAATCCAAGTATTATTATTGGACATAATAAGCCTTTCCCAGCGGATAATTGAAAAAAACAACACAACAACTTCAATTTGGTCGTTTTACTGATTAGATTATACATTTATAGAAACAGTAGTTGAAATATAATTATCCTTAATGAAAAACAACCTTTAACCTTTGCAGAACCTGCCGGCGGTAAGAAGAAGAGGGGCAAGTCTGCTGCTTTCCAGACTATCTCTGCTGTCCACAGGGTACGCTCTTTGCCTTCTTTTACTAACATTTTTTTTGATTATTTAGTAACTGCAGTCCCGTATCATTTTTAAGCAGATGAATACGAAACGTTGAAAGTCTATTTAGTTATTCTGAAAGATGTTTAACATTTCTTCGCATCATAGTTTCTTTCTTCTTATCGCTGTTCTGCAGCAGCAATCTAATTGTGACCTAAATATGTAATAGAAATGTTTTTGATTTAAATACATAACAGTATTGCAATTCAGATCTCATCACTGTTCTTTTACTTTACACCACACGTGTGCCCTTATATGGAAGAAAAGCGAATGCGCAGTAAAATTCAAATCTGTTTGAGTTAAAAACTAATTTAATTAATAAAGAACATATATCCATGGCATGAACGTTTAAATTACTATAAAACTCATCTACGGTATCTATCCTCTCATTTTTATACACTCTACCTTGATATTAATGCATGCTATTAACCTTTTTAGTTTCTTATTCTATTAATTTTTTCCATTCCTGTGTATACCGTATTTTACCGCCAATAAGGCCCCTCCTGAGAAAAAAGATGGGCCAAAAGTTGGGAGGGGGCTTAATTGTGAGCAACCCCCTGATCTCAAATGTCCACCATCTTGGATATATACCACTGTTTTGATCTATGACCACACTAAATATCATGTACTTATCCACTGTTGTTGTTAAAATAACAACTAAAAGACAGAATATTTTATAACAGTCACCAAAAGTTGATTAGTTGATGGTGCTGTTGTTTTTCTTAACTTATTTTCTATC